>JZKD02S1312534.1:73848-139743 GCA_000966675.3 Picea glauca
GAGAAGGGTTCTTAAAAGGTAAATCATACATTATTTTCTTTGAATTCAAAGAAATCAAGACACAGGCCTGTAAGAGAAGTGAATACACGATTTCCTTCAAATTTAGAGAAAACAAGAGACCTCTTTAATCGATACGCCAGTTGCATGCATTATACCTTATTCAATACAAATTTTCCTCTCAGTTTAAGGAAAGCAATAGACTTACCTATAAGAGAAGCCAATTTCGCGATGATCCTCGACTTCGGAGTCTTGATAACAGCTTCTCGTTCGAAGAAAATCATATCCTTCTTATTTCGTTCCATTTTTTTCCCGTCTTCCCTCTCCGAAGTACACCTTCAACTCCTCATTTCGCTCATTTAACCTCTTCCAGCAGCCAGGCTGTGTAGGGTATTTTGACTTCTGTGGTTCGAATCTCGTAGAGTCGCGCTCAAATAAATAAATAGGACAAACTTTTCCTTGTAATTTCCTGTGGGGCGAAAGCGAATTTGTCAGCCCGTACGTCAATCTCTGAATAGAGAAAACAGTTTTCAAATTCGTTCATTTCTTTACACGACAATCCTTATTCACACAATGGGGACATCATCGCCCAGTCAATGGGAAATGAATGCACATTTTATGAAATTTATTTTATATTTCTTTAAACCAGGTTGTCTCGATTTTCTCGAATCAATGTTCTAACTTACTGATTTAAGTTCGTGTTAACTGAGGAGACGGCCTTACGAAATTTATTTTATATTTCAATAGAATAAGATTACTCAGCGAAGGGGCTACCTTACCTAATTTATTTTATACACTCAATTTACGATTCTCCGAAATCCGAACGATTTTTTTGGTATATTTAAACGAAACGACTACCTTATGAAATTTATTTTATATTTTTCTATAAGTCTTTAAATACTAAGGAGACTACTTAAAATATAAACCAGGTTTGTTCAATAAGAGAATGAGCAATAAAACCAAAAGTGTGAATTAAGAATAAAGTCGTTTAATAATCACAGTATCTAATTTAATCTAATGTTGGAACAATTTTTGGATTAAAATTATGTGTGGAGTTTTTGAAACGTTTAAAGTTTCAAGTGGAAGTTCCATTCATCATTAGGGACATAGGAAGTTGATATATTGTAAAAAGAGTGTGGGGATATCCCTAATAATAGATGAAGTGTCCACTTGATGTTTCAAAAACTCATAGAAGTTCTTCCAGAGTTAAATCATTTACTAATTCACATTTTTCAAAAAAAATTAAGTAGAATTAGCCAATAACCTTCACTTGCATTCTTTTAGCCCTAATCATTGAGTACAAACACATAAATTTTCACTTCATTTAAGTTTTTGACTCTGGATTTCTTTTTGTAAATTGTTAGTTTTCCATTCCCTTTCTCCTCTCTTTTTTTTGTCTTTCTTCTCTTTCATTCTCTTCTCTTCATTTCTCTCTTTGGAAGATCTCTAAACCCTTTTTTCTTCCTATCTCTCTTTTTGAAAAATTTCTAATCCCTTCATCAATAATAGAAAATCCACCAAAATGTCATTATTTTAAAGAATTTCCTCATTATTTTAAAGAATTTAGCAGAACCTTGAAACTCCCATACAAATCCCAATAGATTTAATTATTCAATGAAGCTAATCTAAGTTAATGAGTTTGATGAATTTGTAAAAAGAAATATAATAAAAAGATGATGATTCAAATAATTAAGATTCAATTTAAAATTAGGTTAATGAGTTTGATAAATTTGTAAAAAAAATTATAATAAAAAGATGATGATCTAAATAATTAAGATTCATTTCAAAATTTTGGAAGTTTGAACTTTTTTCGAAGTTTATTAAATTTAAAAATATTTTCATTTTTTTCATTTATGATAAATTTTAAGTTAAAATAAATTTATATTATTTATTTATATAAATATATATAAACAAGAGGAGGATACATCAATAATAGTAAAAGGAGAACTAAAAAATAAATCATAAATTAAAACAACTTATTTTATAGAAGTAAAGAGGTTGGAAAAAACAATTGATCACAAAGATAAGTTGATACTTGTCAAAGTAAGTTGTAATGAGCATAAATATAGCATGGGTCAGGAATATTTATAAATGAAGAATGAATTAAGAAAGGAAGTTCAAAAGGTAAAAGAAGCCGGGAAATAAGGAAAATGGACAACAATTAGAAATAAAAAAGTTATTGTTAGGGACAAAGACCAGAAGGATAATAATAAATAGGAGTTTGGGACACTCGGGATCCTCTTTTGGAACTGTCGTGGCATTGTATGACACAAAGGTCCTATGATAAGTTGGATCTCGAGTGATATTGATATTATTTGTCTAGTTGAAACTTGGGAGCATGAAGAGTCAAAGGTCCCTAACATAAAAGGATTTGTCTTGTGGTCGACTTGGAACAAAAAGCCCCATCGTAGAGGGATATGAGGCATAACTCATTATATTAGAAAGAGCATTTCTCCTCACATTCAACTTCATAATATCAACCCTCTCATTCAATTCATTTGGATAGAAATTTCATACACTAATGCCAAGAAGATGTATATAGCAATTTGTTATTTTGCACCTATTAATTCTACTTTTTATAGGAAAAACAATCTAGATAGCAATTGTCCCTATACTAATTTAGAACAATATGTTTATAGTTTGAAAAATAAAGGTAATATCCTCCTGCTAGGAGACTTTAATGCTAGGACTACAACTAACCAAGCTACTTGTTTATGGCTAAATGATGACCTTGTTTTATCTAATAGCTATAAAAGAAGCTTTGAAGACCTAATTGAGAATTTGTTTGGTACCGAGTTGGTTAAGCTATGTAGCTCTTAATACCTAATAATTTGCAATGGAGTAATGAAGTGGTTGAACTCCAACCAGATGAATTGTATTCATGGGCTAGGTAGTAGTGTTGTAGATTATGTGATATTTGATATCCATGTTTTGAACCAAATAATAACTTTTGACCTTTTAAATGACTGTGAACCTGACTTTGATCATAGACCTTTAACCCTAACTCTAAAATTTTCCATGCACAGGAGCGCTATTGAAGAGAATTTTTAATAATCAAAGGAAACTCGGCTTTGAAAAAAGTAAAGTTGACCTTTTCTTAAAGGATTTAAATAGTGAATTACATCTCCTAACTTATAAGGATAACATTGAAGACCTCTATCATAATTTTACAACTACCCTTTCCACTTCTATTAACAAGTTCTGTTTTGAGGTGTCCTGTAAAAAGAATAATAGAACGACCAACCCTTGGTATCATAAAGAATGTAAAATTGCTAGGAAATCCATTATGAATGCTTTTAATGAGTCATTAAAACTCGATAATAAGAATACGTTCAAATCCCTAACTAAAAGGGAAAAAAGGTACTATATCAATAAAAGGCAAGAGCAACTTTCACAACTCTCCAAGCTGGATCCTAAGAAGTTCTGGAGGCAAATTATTTTCCACAATACTAAAGAAAATAATATGATTCCCTTAAGGGACTAGAATTCCTACCTTAAAAGTCTTTACGAGTTCCCTAATGCCACATACACCATTCCTATTGTCCCTATAGAGGATGAAATTTTTTCTTTGGATGACATAGAGTTCAGGGTTAAGCAGCTTGCAAATGGGAAAGCTAAGGACATTGAAGGCTACCAAGCTAAAAATTTTAAAATCGAAGGGCCTATCCTCATCCCTCACATACACAAGCTCTTCAATTTAGCAGTCAAGTAGGGATTCCCTAAACCCTGAACGCAAAGCCTCATTGTTCCTATTTTTAAAAATGGGGATAGAAACATTCCCTCTAATTATAGGAGCATTATGATTAGCCCTATTTTAGCCAAGCTTTATGGAATTATTTTGGAAAATAAGATTAGCCATTGACTATAAAGTCATACTAAAAGAGCTAAAGTCCAATAAGGGTTTAGGAGATATCATTAAACTATGGACCATCTTGTTATCTTTAGGATTATTGTAGAGGAGTTTCACATTATTAAAACCAATCTTTTTGTAACACACCTGATTGCTAAGTTCCCTTTTTAGGGGTGGGGCATCAAAACTTTTCTTTCATTAATCATCTTGGTTCCTCCTTTCGAGGTCTCCACCCTCTTCTAATCAACCGTGGCTTTCTAACATCTGTTATTAGGCTCAAATATGAGCTTTGGATTGCAAGGTATGGCCTCTTGAAGCTCTTCGAGCGTTATTAGTCAAGGGCCACATGGCGCCTAGGTGGGTCCATCTCATTCATATCATCCCAAGTTCCCTGAAGTCCCGGAGATTCCCCAACGTACCTACATCCATGGTGTAAGTCTATCCATCATCCAATCCAACGACGAGACTTGAAACTCATTTATCACATAAGATAAAGGGGAATTCAATGTTCGATGCTTCAACATTGAATGCCCCTTTTTCCTTTCTATGTGTATATCCTTTTGTTATCACATGAACTTGTCAGAGTCCTGTGGGTTTGTGCTTTCTACCTAAGTCTATAATTTTTCCCTGTCTCTATCCTTTTCGTAGACCAAGTCTTAATTTTTCCCCTTCAGTCGACAAAGTCATTTTTTATTTCCCCTTTATGTTTGAGCACTCATCTCCTTAGCCTTTGTCACTAATCCTTCTGTCTTCCCAAACCCACAAACAGTTGTCCAAATCCTTGATCTTGCAGGCCGCAGCCATGAACACAAAGATAAACTTTCTTAACAGTCTATTTTTGGATTGAAGCATAAGCAGAAGGCAGTTTTAATCTTTCATCGACGAAGATTCCAAGAACAGTCCAGATCAGTGGCTCACATGTGTTCGGGAGTGCAAACTTGCATGAAGTATAGCACCAGAGAAAAAGGCCCTGAAGTGAATATGAATCGTTGATATTAAAGGGGATAGGTGGCAGTCGATTCAAGCCTTCGGGGAAATGAGCTTCAGGAGATTTTAAATGAGAAGTACTTAGAAGCCCAAAAGCCTGAAGTACTTAGATTTTCCAAAGTTGTCGAAGTGGTCGAAGGCCCGAAGTCCCGAAGGTCCGAAATGGATATGATCCATTGATCAACAAGAGCCATGTGTCGTCAGATCCCTAGCTATAGAGAATTTTCTTGGAGCAAATGAATTTTGACTATTGAAAGGTTTGAAGGTCGATCTGTGAAGAAAATCTCTGTCGTTCTTTTGAAAGGGAAGATCTTTTCCATTGATTTAAAGGGGGAATATTTGAGTCGTTGATCGTGAAGCCTCATCCAAGATCATGATATCAACATCCACAGTCCATTGCGGGAATGCAACATGCTTAGATGATAATTTTCTTTAGCAGTCCCACAATTGAAACCATGGTAAGTCAAGAGCGATACATGGTGAAGGGACATGGATTGCAGGCCCAAAAGCGGTATAAATTCAAACCACCTTTGAGTGGCCTCACAATCATGTGCTCATATAACATCATATCCAAGAGCAGTGTGTGGCCATCCCTTGAGCATTAAGTTGTGTCGCAATCCTGAGAAAAGGTAGTTAATGGAAATGGGGGCAGCAGTTGAGACCTCGCCTCACCCCATAAATGGAAAACATGCAGAGAGCAGCCATGAAGGAAGATTGTCAATCTCAAGCTTCCTTATGGACATATTTTCCTGTAAAGCACATAATTGTGTTTGGCTCGCATCTTACATGAGGAAGCATGCACAGGCTGACAAAGTAGGTGCCGACTGGAAACTTTGAATGTAGGGTACGATCACATTCCTAGTGTTTGCAACATTTCTAGTATATATAGGCAGTTTTGATATTTTGTTAAGGGGGGTGGTTGAGCAGTGCTCTTGTTTTGTAAACTTTTGATGAAGAACATTGGTTCTCTGGTTATGTATTTTTTTTTTAAACATCTTGGTTAATCTAAGTCAACTTTCTTACTCCATCTTATTTGCCTCTGATATTGAGAGAGTTCATGTTTGATTGATTCACATGGATTTTTGTAATTGTATTATGATAAATGTTTGATTATAGTACTGTTTTGATTTCTTTAAGCTTCCTTGAAATTTGAATCCAAGAGGACCTTGTGTTTAAGTTTTTCCTCAAGCTGCTAGAAAATCTGATGTTCATAGCAGACCTCTACACCTTTCTCACTAATTATTCCTCCTACTCACCTTTACTACGACTTACCGACTGAAGTTAATCAAGACCTCACCTACTTGTGCATGTTGGTCCAATTTTCCAAGTTAGAATGATATTATCTTGAGTTTGCACCCATTTGACCCCCTTTAAATTTATTCATTGTGACATAGAAACTGATGGGTACTGGGCTTACCTTCGATGAAATCTAGAGGTGACTTCTAGTGCTAAAATTTATGGTGCCATTGTTGAGGAATGATTTGAAGACTTTTCCTTGGATAGAACGACAACGAGCTTCTGATTCTGAAGATGCATCAGACATTAGAAGCATTGAAGATTGCAACTTGCACCTGGTGACTCCACAATCGAAGACTCCACTAGGGAGGATCCTGTTGACAGAAAGATTACCATACCAAAGGGAAATACCAGGTATCGGTTTATGAGATTTATTCATGAAATCCTATTTTTGTTTATCAACTCATTTCTCTCTTTCCCTTCACATATAAAGAGGATTGTCCTTTGCTTTGTCTATTTAGATGATAAATAGGCCTTCCTTTATTTATCCATCCTTGGAAGAAGAAAACATGCCCTCTTCTTCTGTTGTAGATACCGATCTTGTGTCTTCACCTTTGCCTATTCATAAAAGTGAGATTTGTATTGCATCTTGATCTGAACCTGAGAGTGATAAGTTTCCAATAATTGGTTGTTTCTGTCACTCCTTCAAAAGGGTCAGTAATAGATCATTTTACTTGAGCGATTTGCAATTAAAGGTAAAGTTGAAGTCTTATGCACTTGAAATCAAAGTGAATGAAAACTCTTTAGTTTTCCTTATGTGCAATATGTCATGCTTGCATTTAACATCCTATGTTCAGAAATTCATAGAAAAGAAACATAAGAACATAATACACATAATGGATATGACACTTTCCTTGATAACGGAGTTCACCCGATGTGGGCTACCTCTCTGGGTCATGCTCCAAATCCTGATCTCTTTATTCTTATCGATGTAATGATGTCTCTCCTTTACATGTTGTAAGGCCAAAGTTCCTTTTTGGTGACGGCAAAAAGAGATCAGAATGTGATCAGGAATGTATCAGCTTCAAAAGTTCTACTCATGCGGCATCCATAATGCTAACATGGACATCATTCCCACATACTCAATACATAAAAAGATGAAGAATAAAATATGACCCCCATCAACATGGAGCCATCAAAAGCCTTAGATTTTCTTCTCATATCTAAGCACAAATATGCAGCCCATACAAAAGATCCTGAAACCACAAGAATCAGAACTGCTTCACTAGCCACTTGTCATGCAAGTGCCACAATTTCTTTGTCACATATAACTGATTGATTTGATGTGAAAGAAGATAAGAAAATGATAAATAAAAGGAATAAGTTGATATTGTTTCCTTGCTGCAGCCTCTCTCTGCTACTTCAGACCTATAACACGCATGTTATGCTGCAACATTTCATGACAAAACAACATAATGAAAAGCATGCTTACATTGGTTTCTTCAGTACTTGGCTTGCTGATATGAAGCTCTGCTGCAAAAAAATACATTGTCATTGAATTCATGTCGTTGAATTACCCAAAAATGATTATCAAATCGTCTCCATTCGATTCATACACTTTCAGGTCCAAGAGACACCTCTGCCTCGGTTATCGTGCCACTGCCTCTGCAATAAATTAATCATTATGGAATAGTTGAATTTTTTCTCAGATCATAAAAATAAACCCACCATTACATTTGTGGCATTATTTTACCTAAAAATGACTATCTCCACGCCTCAATCTGAGTCGGGCACTTTCGAACCCAAGAGGCAACCTTGCCTTGGTTTGCGTGCCAATTTTGTACAGTCCATACCAGGTCGTACGAGCACACTTAGCTCTTGTCCCTCATGATTCGTGCACTAGTGTGTCTTCTGCCTTCTCCCTAACTTGGCCCAAAACCCTTTTTTATATAAATCTCGAGTGGTTATGCAATAACTGAATTTGTTGGCTGTGTGGTTAGCAGAGCTAAGTTTAGAACTTAGTTGGCGGAGGTCTCGGGGTCAAATCCCATGGGCCTCACCATTTTGGTGAACCATTAAAAACCATTTTGCCGAACCCCTACTAAATATAGCAAATATTCTAGTAAACTTTTGGTGAAGGTTAAATATAGCAAAACTGTTAGATATAGCAGAATTGTCGCCATATATGGCAGAGTTCTATTAATACATATTTTTTTTAATTTTTCATTCACAGGCCCTCCTTGGGCATTTTGGGGGTGCCACGTGGTGTGTCCCTATTGGGCCACGTGGAAGCCTCTGATTCATCCACTTGTCTACTGACGTCACCTCCGTACCATACCTCCACGTCATCCTGGACACGTGGCACCTTCTGGGTGGTGCCACGTGGCATCACCTGGGGGTGCCACGTGGCACTTTTTCACTGGTCCACGTGTCACCCTAAAAAGGCCAAATTTGAGTGACATGTGGTAGCCTTTGGTGTTTCCACATGGCATGCTGATGTCATCATGACACGTGTCACTCTCAATTCTTTCCACGTAGGCTGTACGGATGCTGACTCATCCCTGCTCACTGCGCTGGGTTGACCAGAAATTTGACTGCTTATAACTTTTGATCCGTAACTATGTTTGATGAACCATTTGCATCGTTGGAAACATTGTGATGTGATCTTTGCAATCATGTTGTTTTAATTGAATTTTGGGAACTTTTATTTTTTCTCTTTTGTTGTCTGTTGAAGCCATTCTAAGCATCCTAGGTTGATTTTGTGTGTTCTCAGACACTTCTAAAACTTTTGTGATGTTCCCTAGATCCATCTGGATCACACCTCCCAAATGAAAGGAATTTTGGTCCCCAAAATTCATTACATTAAGTTTCATGTTCATTGGACTTACAATAAGAAACCTTTACCCAATCTACCTCACAAGGCCTAACAATATCAACATGTTCCAAAAAAAATAAGTGATATAAAAAATTATCACTTTTACACAATACCCTTCTACTGGGGCTGAATAACAACATGTGATTTACAAAATATGGCCACCCTTGACTAGCTCAAAAGGATTTTCCCATTTGTTCAACCATTTTGTCGAACATGTCCTCTTTACTGAGTTGTCCTTTCTCTGGTAGTTGGTCTTCTCCTGGTGGAAGATTTCCTGCAGCACTTCCTGACTGGATATCTCCCTCAGAGGTGTCTTCCTAGTTTTCTTGTCCCTCTTTGGATGTATATATGGATGTATGGCCCAACAAGTGGCCTCATGATGCCCATCTCTACTACAATGGCTATAGTAGCCTTTCTCCTTTAGAGGTGCATTTCCCCTGCTCTTTTCCATGTGTGGAAAGAAATCTACCATCCTCATCCTTCTCCTAGTTGTCATAACCTTCCTGCACAAGGATTTTCTCTTCCAACACTGGGACACTACTTGGTTATTCAATCCACAAAAAGTGCATGGTCTTTGAGGCCAAAAGATCTGTTTTATATGCTTATAATCAAATGGAATTTTAGAGTTTCGAGATTTCTTATACCTTGGTGAGTTTCCTATGGAGTCAGACTAGAAATAAGATTTTCTATCAACTCTGTCATCATGATGCTCATCTCTCCCTGGAGATGTCTCAAATCCTCGATCATGAGAAGTTGTTCTCTAGGCCTACACTAAATCAATTTCATCTCTTGATGAACGGTTGATCTCTGGAGTCTCAGTGACTATCCTGGGCTCTTCTTCCCGAATGGTTTTGGAGCTTTCTCCAACATCCTTTTGGACATGGCCTATCCCAACATATCGAGGCCAAACCACTGCCTCAATGGGATCCATAATACTTTGTCCATTGGTTCCAAAGCCTCCTCCTTCATATTCCATTTTTCTCATCAACTTTAAGTTGATTCAAGAAGCATGTTGTTCAAGGATTTCAAAATAATCATCAACATTAATCAAGAAAGGAACTATACATGGTTTATTTACCTCCAACTCAAACTAGGACCCTTGGTCTACTTCTTGAGATGTGTCTAGTTGTTCCCGGTGAGAAGGATTAGTGGAAGATGCTTCTAGGAATCCTCCTTGGTTTATGGATGCATGTAGGTCATCTTCATTTGCTTGAAAAAGTGTGCATGCATTTGCACTGTCATGTTCGCACCCATAACTGGTGAAGTTTCCATGGTCACAAGATGGTCTTATCACCATCTCATTCGTAGAGTCTTCCTCTGTCTATATCTTCATGGCTTGCAACAACTCTTGCAACCTTTGGTTCTCTTCTTCTACAACATGCAACAATGTCTTCAATCCAACATTCTCTTCTTGAAGCATTTGGTTGAGCTCTTAAAGCTCATCGAACCGTGATTGCTTTGGTGACCTTGCCATCCTTAGCTTCAACACCTACAATCGGTATCAATCCTACTTTGATACCACATGATCTGAACCCGGGAGTGATAAGTTTCCAATAATTGGTTGTTTTTGTTAATCCTTCAAAAGGGTTAGTAATAGATCATTTTACTTTAGCGATTTGCAATTAAAGGTAAAGTTGAAGTCTTATGTGCTTGAATTCGAATTGAATGAAAACTCTTTATTTTTCCTTATGTGTGATACGTCATGCTTGCATTTAACATCCTATGTGCGGAAAATCATAGAAAAGAAGCATAAGAACATAATACACATAATGGATATGACACTTTCCTTGATGATGGAGTTCACCCAATGTGGGCTACCTCTCCAGGTCATGCTCCAAAGCCTAACCGCTTTATTCTTCTTGATGTAATGATGTCTCTCCTTTACAAGTTGTAAGGCCAAAGTCCCTTTTCGGTGATGGCAACAAGAGATCGGAATGTGATCAGGAATGTATTAGATTCACAAGTTCTACTCATGAGACATCCATGATGTTGACATGGACATCATTCCCACATACTCAATACATAAAAATATGAAGAATAAAATATGACCCCCATCAACATGCAACCATCAAAAGCCTTAGATCTGATGCTCAGATCTAAGCACAAATATGCATCCCAGACAAAATATCTCGAAACCACGAGAATCATAAATGCTTCATTCTCCACTTGTCATGCAAGTGCCACAATTTCTTTGTCACATATAATTGATTGATTTGATGTGAAAGAAGATAATAAAATGATAAATAGAAGGAATAAGTTGATCTTGCTGCCTTGTTGTAGCCTCTCTCTGCTCCTTCAGACCTATAACACCCATTCTATGCTGCAACATTTAATGACAAAACAACATAATGAAAAACATGCTTGCATGGGTTTCTCCAGTACTTAGCTTGCTGATATGAAGCTCCGCTACAAAAACATACCTCGTCATTGAATTTTCATCGTCGAATTACCCAAAAATGACTGTCAAATCGTCTCCATCCAAGTTGCACACTTTCAGGACCAAGAGACACCTCTACCTCGGTTATGATGCCACTACCTCTGCAATAAATGACTCAATCTGGAATTAAGTTACTAAAGTTTTTCTCAGGTCATAAAACTAACACCACCACTGGGTTTGTGGTATCATTTAACCTAAAAATAACTGTCTCCATGCCTCAATCTGAGTCGGGCACTTTCAGACCCAAGAGGCAACCTTGCCTCGATTTGCGTTCTAATTCCATACAGTCTGGACGGATTTGTACAGTCCATACCAGGATGTATGGGTGTGCTCAGCTCTCGTCCCTCGTGCTCTATGCACTGGTGTGTCTTCTTCCTTCTCCCGAACTTGGCCCGAAACCCCTTTTTATATAAATCTCGGTTGGTTATGCAATAACTGAGTTTGTTGGCTGAGTGGTTAGCAGAGCTAAGTTTAGAACTTAGTTGGCAGAGGTCCCGAGGTCAAATCCCACGGGCCTCACCATTTTGGCGAACCGTTAAAAACCATTTTAGCAAACCTCTGCTAAATATAGTGGAGATTCTGGTTGATGTTTGGTGGAGGTTAAATATAGCGAAACTGATATATATAGAAGAACTGTTGCCATACATGGTGGAGTTCTATTAATACAATTTTTTTTTAATTTTTTGTTCATGGGCCCTCCTTGGGCATTTTGGGCATGCCACGTGGCGCGTCCTCATTAGGCCACATGGAAACATCTGATTCATCCACTTGGTTGCTGATGTCACCACTATACCAGACCTCCATGTCATCCTGGAAATGTGGCACATTCTGGGTGGTGCCATGTGGCATCACCTAGGGGTGCCACGTGGCACCTTCTGGGTGGTGCCACATGGCACTTTTTCACTAGTCCACATGGTGCCCTAAAAAGGCCAAATTTGAGTGACATGTGGAAGCCTCTGGTGCTACCACATGGAATTCTAACATCATAATGACATGTGTCACTCTATGTGCTTTCCACATAGGCTATACAGATGCTTACATCAACGGTACGGATGATGACTCATCCCTATTGATTGGGTTGGGTTGACCAGAACTTTGACTACTTATAACTTTTGATCTGTAACACCGTTTGACGAGCCGTTTACGCTACTGGAAATATTGTGATGCGCTCTTTGCGATCATGCCGTTTTAATTGAATTTTGGAAACTTTAATTTTTTCCCTTTTGTTATCTATTGAAGCCATTTTGAATGTCCTAGGTCGATTATGTGCGTTCTAGGACACTTTTGAAACTTATGTGATGTTCCCTAGATCCATTCAGATCACATCTCCTCTTGAAATTGATCACCCTTGTAGCCCTGAGGAGGTTGAAAATAATTCACAGTCTTCTCAAATCTCGTTACCCTATGTTATTCCTGTTGAGCCTTGCCATCAACTCGTTAATCCTCATGATCAGCCCACTGCTTTTCAAATTAAAATCATAAATAAGTTGTTTAAACCTCAGAGGCTGTCATATAGCCTTAACCTTTATCCTCTTGATTCCTTTGAATATCTTCCTTGGTTTTCTAGAGAAGACCATGTTACAACCAAGAGGCACTCAGAGGCCTTTGAGAACTTTGTTGATCAGTTGGAGATTGTTCATGAGGATGTTACCATGAGGTTGTTCTCACATTCTTTGTCTGGAAATGTTGTTGTGTGGTTTAGATGTCTGATAGCCGGTTCTATTGGCTCCTGGACTAAGCTATACCATGCATTTTTAAAGTGTTGGGGTGAGAACAAGTCCCTTGATCAATACTAGTTTGATTTTAATGCCTCGAGGAGAGGGGAAGAGGAAGCCTTGGTTGTCTTCAACATGAAGTTTTGCAGTGTTTATCATAGTATTCCTTTGGAGATAAAACCCAGAGAGACTTCTTCCATGGTGTACTATGTCATGGCTCAACATCCAAAGCTGGTCCTTCTCCCGAGAAAGAGGAAATCTTCATCGTTAAGACACCTGTTTGAATATGCTGAAGAAGTCGAAGAGAACATCAGGGCTAGAAAGGGGGTTCATATGAAAGCATATCATGAAAAATTGCATGTGCCTAAGGAAGAAGACTGTAAACATGTTTCAGATTCTGAGCAAGAAGATATTGATTATGAATTAGAGTTGGAACAACAACAAGGAAAAGCGACTGCAACTGTTGATGATCAAGAGTTGTTTTCGAAGGAGAAAGGAGGTCATTTATTTTCAAGCAGAGAGGCATTCAAAGAGGAGAAGCCTGGTCCTCTAAAGAAGTCAAAATTTTGTCACGTTATTCATGATCCTGTGGCCACATACATGGAGTCATATGTTTCAGATTTTCTAAAATTTTCAAATCGCATTATTCCACCAATACTCACAAGTGAGTATGGTTTTATGAAGGATTTGCAAGAACACACTATAGACCCCTTTCCTTTATTCCTTAAGGAAAGGCATTGAGTGGAAATCATCCATCTAGACCCACAGAAGACATAGAGCAACATGTAAAGGAGGAGATAAGTGGGAATTTTATCTCCTATCTAGGACCTATAAACGAGAAAATATCACCTGGGATCAACCGACCCGTATCAAATATCTACCCACCTGAGAACATCAAATGATGGGTGAGCCACAATGAAGGACAAGAATTAATTTCTTGCCAATTGAGCTCCCCTGATTATAAATTTTGTGACCCTGTGGGGCTATATATGGAGCTGTGTTTTCCAAAAGCATTGGAACCTTCAAAATTATTCATCTTATCATCATTTAGGGGTATGGTCAGTGTTCCAAGCCATGTTCTGGTTCTGTTGTCATACCTCCCTATATTTTTATGGATCTTCTATAGTGAAGTGAAGAAGAGTTATATTACCAGACAATCTTGGTGGTTATGGTCAAAGTTTGCTTTCACCTAGCACGGTGTAAAAGTCAGTTAGCCTAGGATTGTACATAAATAAGCTCTTTTTGGAGCATGTGTGTTTTTTTTCATTTTTATAAGTAGAGTAGTGTACATGCCAACCTTCAAAGAAATGTTTTTATAAGTGACTCCATAACCCAACAACTAAGGCACTGGAACTACTTGTTCTTGGCAACTTGCAGGGAGCATGCCATCCCCTGTGGAGCCAAATGTTATCACATGAACTTGTCAGAGTCCTGTGTGTTTTTGGTTTCTACCTAAGTCTGTAATTTTTCCCTATCTCTATCCTTTTCGCAGAACAAGTCTTAATTTTTCCCCTTCAGTCAGAAAAGTCATTTTTGTTTGCCCCTTTATGTTTGAGCACTCATCTCCTTGGCCTATGTCACTGATCCTTCTGTCTTCCCAAACCCACAACCAGTTGTCCAAATCCTTGATCGTGCAGGCCGCAACCATGAACACAAAGCATAGCTTTCTTAACAGTCTGTTTCAGGATTGAAGAATAAGAAGAAGGAAGTTTTAATCTTTCAGTGGCGAAGATTCCAGGAATAGTCCAGATCAACGGCTCGCGGGTGTTTGGGAGTGAAAACTTGTGCTAAGTATAGTGCTAGATAAAAATGTCCTTAAGTGAATACGAACTGTTGATCCTAAAGGGGACAGGTGGCAGTTGATCCAAGCCTTCAGGGAAATGAGCTTTGGGAGACTTAAAAAGAGAAGTGCTTAGAAGCTCGGAAGCTCGAAGTCCTAAAACGTTGAATTTTCCAAAGCTGTTGAAGTGGCCAAAGGCTCGAAGTCCCAAAGGCCCAAAATGGATCTGAGATGTTGATCATAAAGAGCCACATGTCGTCAGATCCCTAGCTCTAGAGAATTTTCGTGGAGCAAATAAAATTTGACTATTGAAAGGCCCAAAGGCCGATCACAAAGAAAATCTCGACCGTTGTTTTGAAAGAGAAGATCTTATCCATTGATTTGGAGGGGGAATATTTGAGCCACTGATCATGAAGCCTCATCCAATATCATGATATCTATAACCACAATCCATTGTAGGAACGCAACATGCTTAGACGATAATTTTCTTGAGCGGTCCCACAATTGAAACCATGGTAAGTCAAGAGCGATACGTGGCAAAGGGAGATGGATTGCGGGCCCAAAAGAGGTCTAAATCCAAACCACCTTTGAGCGACCCGCAATAACATGCTCATATAACATCCTATCCAAGAGCATCGTGTGGTCATCCCTTGAGCATTAAGCCGCGTCGCAATCCCTAGAAAATGTAGTTAATGGAAATGGGGGTGATAGTTGAGACCTCGTCTCACCCCATAAATCGAAAACATGCAGAGAGTGGCTGTGAAGGCAGGTTGTCAATCTGAAGCTTCCTTATGGACACATTTTCCTGTAAAGCAGATAATTGCACCTGGCTCGCATCTGACATGAGGAGGCATGCACTGGTTGATAAAGTAAGCATCGATTGGAAACTTTGAATGTAGGGCTCCAATTACATTCTTGATGGTTGCAACATTTTTAGTATATATAGGCAATTTTGATATTTTGTTAAGGGGGATGGTTGAGTAGTTGTCCCATTTTATAAACTTTTGATGAAGAACATTGGTTCTCTAGTTATGTATTTGTTTTTGAGACATCTTGTTTAATCTAAGTTAACTTTCTTACTCCATCTTATTTGCCTCTGATAGAGAGAGTTCATGTTTGATTGATTCACATGGATTGTTTTAACTGTATTATGATAAATGTTTGGTTATAGTACTATTATGATTTCTTTCAGCTTCCTTGAAATTTGAATCCAAGACGACCTTGTGTTTAAGTTTTTCCTCCTTAGGCTACTGGAAAATTTGATGTTCATAGCGGACCTCTACACCTTTCTCACTAATTCTTCCTCCTACTCACCTTTACTACAACTTAATGACTGAAGTTAATCAAAACCTCACCTACTTGTGCATGCTGGTCTAGTTTTTCGAGTTAGAATGATATTATCTTGAGTCTGCACCCATTCGATCCCCTTTAAATTTATTCTTTGTGGCATATAAACTGATGGGTATTGGGCTTACCTTCGATGCAATCTAGAGGTGACTTCTAGTGCTAACACCTTTGGAGTCCCGAAATCCTGAACTCTTGAAGGGGCCTGAAATCTCACCACGTGGCTTTGACCTTTGTTTCTTTCGACTTGTCTATGACACTATACCCTAGTCCTCTGGAGTTTCGAAGTCCCAGACTCTTGAGGGGTCCACCCTTACACATGGCAGTGTATTAAACATAGAGGCAAGGACAAGTGGGTCCTAAGTGCTCCACCTGCCAAATGGACCAAGAGAATATGTGTTAGGGGGGGTTGACATGTTGCGAGGTAGAGATGACATGTAGCCCCATCAGTGGGTGACACATGTCACATTCTAATGGGCGCATAGGGTCTATAAAAAGTATGAATCAAGGTGACACATGACACTTCAAACGAGGGTCCACATCACCCTGGGTGACCTCAATGTGCCATGTCACTCCATATTGATAGCCTTTCAACACCTTTAGATCTCACGATTGATATGTGACCACATAGATCCATTGATCTACAGCCTTTGTTACTTCGTAACTTCGACGTTTGATGGATCTACTATGTGACTTCCTCCTTTCTCTTGGAGTGGTCAATGTCGAGCTAACCATGGTACATATCTAACAGTCATGAGAGATCCCAAGACGTCCTCATATCTACGACCCTTATCACTTCGCAAATTCATCGTTTGAGTGTTTCTCTTGCTTACCACCCCCTTTCTCCTAGAGTGGTCAATGTTAGACTGACCTTGGCATAGATCCAATGGCTAGGGAAGATCCTGAAGCATCCTTAGATATGCAATTCTCACTAATTCATAGCTCCGACATTCAATGGTTTTGGCATTATGATGACTCTTCTCTCCTGAATTAGGACTTTGCCAAAGTGTTGTACGTGAGTCCCTCCACTGATTGATTGGATGGTTAAGAGGGGTTCTCAATGGACCCCCTAGATCCACGACTCACATTAATTTGCAACTCTTTCGTTCAAGGAATTTGGTTCTATGACACCCATGTTCTCCCTAAGTAGTCAATGTAGGATTGACCTTGGCATAGATCCAACGGTTAGAGAGACTCTCGAATACCCTCAGATTTGCGACTCGCGTTACTTTGCGATTGGTAAGTGGGTCAGGGTTTAACAGTGGGACAGGTTCATCAGTCACAGTTAGGGAAACCTCTAGATGTCATTCAAACTCATTGGTAACCGAAACAACAGGTTTCCTTTAGTTGGTTTGACAGTGGTAAGGCCATAACACCCCGGAGCTTTGAACTCCCAGAGTTTCAAAGCTAGAAAATCTTAGCTCCTTTTGGGCTTAGCACAGGGTTCCTAGACCTTAGTCATATGAAATATTGGGCAAGCCTCGAGGCTTCATGCTCAACACTTAGCCTCGATTTGTTTAGATCCATGGACATGAGCCCCTAATCACACAGGTGAAGGATTTGAAGGAGGCACCCTCCTTCCATAGATTTCTAACTTAGTGACCTGTGAAGGGTGATATAAGAGGTCGATATGACTGAGGTGTTCCAACGACGTCTACCCAAACTCCTATATTATGAAATCATTCCTTGAGAATATTTCCCTAAGGGTTTCTCAACAAATACAAAGATCATTGATTTGTTCTTAAATTCTTTTAAAGATCCATGTCTAATGATTCTCTTGTTGCTAAGCAGAGGTAAACAAAGACCAAGTAAATAATTTTTTTTACAGAAGAATAAAAAATATTTCTAATGATTTATCAAACACTGTAAAATTCAACCATAAACACAGGCATTCAACCATTACTTCCATTCCAATACAAAGAGTATGAAAATAATTATTAGAAACTAGAATCGTGAAGCGATTACTGAAAGGGGTTCTTGTTTCCACCTAGCCATAGGTACAACCACTCCTGAATGGATTTACTGGTGGCCACCCCTAGCTATATCATGATTATCTGAGAGAGACTCCTTCTTCTTTCTTAGCGATAGTCAGGGACAACGGTTACTCTCCTCCTCCCATAGGAACTTGGCACAATGGTTTTCTCTCTACCAAGCAAGGGGGTCTGCAATGAGTGCTTCCAAAATCACTCATCCTCTTTGCAACCTTGTTTATCAGCTTGGATTGAAAACACTGCTAGAATCTTCTTACACCGAGAACAAATTTGTTTCTCAGTTCTCCTTCGAACCAGATAGTTGCAAGCACTCTTCCCTCTTTTGGAGGTTGGTCTCTCCACTCCTTTTTCCTCACAGATATCCTCTACCCATGAATTCCCTTCCTTTCTTTGCATGGGTTTGAATCCCCAGTTCATGGTCAGGTCAAGAAGCCTTGAAGATGGGTACTCTTTCCATATCCTCATTAACTCTTGAGGAAGGCTTCCCAACTACCAGTCTGACTAGAAATTCTTTTCTAGGTCAGAGGATTGTTCTGGGTTTGAGCAATAAAATCCAGTAAGGTATTGGTTTGGTGGGGGTCATATTAACCATTTATTGTTCCCCTCACCATCTCTCTCATAGCATCACGTTCTATATTGGAAAACCCCCTTTTCAACAATTATGCAACACTATCCATTTTTAATTAATAACATAAATACATACATTACCTTTTATAACAAAAGGTTCATTAAATCAAATATTCATACATATTCAGTCTGCCACAATATTTTGGAAAGTTATAGTTATATTTAAAAGTTGGGGGAAATAAGGGTGTTACAATCCCCTTCCCCTTAAGGAACATCGTCCTTGATGTTATACTTGTTGATGTGCTTTGTATGTACAGAAGTAAACAAAAATGGGTATACATGTTTCATGGCATCCTCCATTTCCCATGTGGCTTCATTTGGACCAAAGTGTTTCCATTGTACCTTGACCTATGCAATAGTTCGGTTCCTGAGTGGGATTTCCTTCCTATCTATTATGCATTGTGGTTCTGGAAGGAATTCTCCCTTTGGTTCCACCTGAATAAAAAACCAATCAATTATATGATTAGAATCATGTACATATTTCTTCAGTAATGAAACATGGAAAACATTATGTGCCTTCATTGTGGGAGGGAGTGTTAGTCTATATCCTATAGGTCCCACTCTATCCAAAATTTCAAAGGGTCCACAATACCGAGGTGCCAGTTTGGCATAGGCTCCCATTCTCAAAGAGATTTTCTTGGGTCTAACTCAAGGATACAGATAATCCCCTGCTTTGAACTCTCTAGGAGTCCTTCTTCTATCTGCATAGATTTTTTGTCTATCCTGAGATATTTTTAGATTATGTTTTATCTAAACTACTTGTTGTTCCATTTCTTTCAACATATCTGGCCCAATTGTAATTCTTTATACTGGGTTATCCCAATTGATTGGAATATTGCATTGTCTACCATATAGGGCCTCAAAAGGGCTCATCTTCAATGACTCTTGATAGCCATTGTTACAGGAAAATTCTACTAGTGGTAGGTAGTCTTCCCACTTCTTAGGTCGATGCATTATATGCATCCTTAACACGTCCTCTAACACTTGTTTTACTCTCTCTACATTTCAATCAGTTTGAGGGTGATAGGTTGTACTAAATAGCAATTTAATTTCAAAACCAACAAACAAATATTTCCAAACGTTTGAAGTAAATTGTGTATCTCTATCAGACATGATTTTCTTAGGCATGCCATGCAATCTAAATATTTATTTCATGAAAATATTGGCAATATATATTACCTTGCAAGTTGATTTGACATAAATAAAGTGGACAACATTGCTCAGTTTGTCCACAACTACCATGATGACATAATTTTGTTTGGTTGATTTTGGTAATCCTGTGATGAAATCCATGGAGATGGTTTCCCATTTCCATTGTGGGATTGGTAGGGGTTTCAAAAGCCCTGTTGGATGCTGGTTCTCTTCCTTAACCTGCTGACATTCTAGACATTTATCTAAGTAATCAACTATGTCATTTTTCAGTCCAAGACAATAAAATAGTTTCCTAGTGGTTGTGATCATCTTTTGATAACCAGGATGACCAGTATATATTCTTCTGTGTAGTTCATCCATTATGAACCTATTCAAGTCGTCACAATTTGGAATATACAACCTACCTTTGTAAGTTAGATGCCATCATTCAATAATTGATAACCCTCATACTTCAACCATGTGGGCTATTGTTCTTATTATGATTTTACAGTCTTGGAAAATACATATGTTTCTTGTGCACTTTTGACTCTCTCTCTCTCCTTGATGTCCATTTCAGGTCCTTACAACTTCCAAGTGAATCAATTTCATACTTCTGCTAAGGGAATCAACCACCCTATTTTATTTTCCTTTGATATGTTTGATTTCAAAATCAAACTCACTAAGGAGATCCATCCATTTAGCTTGTCTAACATTGCATTTTGGTTGATCAAACATATATCTCAAAACACTATGGTCTGTCATAAGCAAAAATATTCTACTCAGGAGGTAATTCCTCCACATTTTCAAGGCATGTACGATGGCAACCAATTCTAGATCGTGGGTCACATAATTGATTTCATGTTCATTCAATTTTCTAGATTTGTAGCAAATTACCTGTCCTTCTTGCATAAAGACTCATTTGAGCCCTTCCTTGCAGACATTTGTACACACAAGGAAGTCCTTGTTTGGGTCTGTAATATTCAACTCAGGTGCATTGGTTAGAAGGTATTTCAACTCTTGGAATATCTCTTCACATTATGATGTCCAAATGAATTTAACTCCCTTTTTATGAAGGGAGGTGATTGGGAAACAAATCTTGGAAAATCCCTTTATAAACCTCCTATAGTATCCTTCTAGGTCCATAAAGGATATGATATCAGATACATCCTTTGGGGTATTCCAATCCATAATGGATTTGATCTTGTCATGATCAACTGCCACTCCTTCAAAAATAACATGGCCTAAGTAATGGACTTGTTTCTTGAAAAAGTCACACTTACTAAACTTAGCATAGAGATGATGTTCTCTTAGCACTTGAAGAACTAGCTTGAGATGTTCTTCATGATCTTCCCTATTCTTGGAATATATTAGGATATCATCAATGAAAACCAATACAAATATGTCCAAGAACTTATTGAGTACATTATTCATTAAGAACATAAAAGTGGTTGGTGCATTGGTAAGCCCAAATGGCACCACCACAAATTCATTGTGACCATATCGTGTCCTAAAGTTTGTTTTGTGGATGTCTTCATCCTTAATTTGTACATGATGGTATCCAGACCTCAAGTCAATCTTGGAGAAAAATTGTAGCGCCCCTTAATTGGTCAATCAAGTCATTGATCCTTGGAAAGGGATACTTGTTCTTAATGGTCATCTTATTGAGTTGTCTATATTCTATGCACAACCTGAGTGTGCCATCCTTATTTTTCACAAACAATTCTGGCACTCCCCATGGAGACACACTAGGACGAATGTAGACTTTATCCAATATATCCTTTATCCTAGTTTGAGCTCAACTAGCTCTAGTGTACTCATTCTATAGGGTGTTCTAGACACTGGCACCGCTTCTGGTGTAAGTTCTATTGAAAAGTCAATATATCTTCTTGGAGGTAGACCTGATACCTCTTCTGGAAACATATATTTATACTCTCTTAAAATGGGATGGTCCTCTAGGCTTGGTTTATTGTTCTCAACAGAGTTCAACAGTGGCATTGCATACAAAGGACATCATTTCCTGCAATACTTCTTCACTTGAAGGGATGATATGTGTCTCATTGAGATAGGATTTTGAATCCCTTGTAGGGTTATCTTTCTCTCTTCTTTATCTTCACACTCCAAAGTTTTATTGTAACAATCCAACTTGGTTTTATAGGAAGCCAACTAGTCCATGCCAATCAACAGGTCATAAGATCCTAAAGGGAGCATGTTTAGAGTTGCTTGGGTGGTTAACCCATTCATAATGAATTGGCATGTTGGTATGACCTTTGTTACTTTTCTTTTGGTTCCAGTGGCTAGTTGTACTAGCCATGATTTAACATGTTTAACTTGCTGAAATTTACACTTCTCAAAAGTTTGTGGGGAAACATAACTCAAATTAGAACCAAGGTCAATTAAAATGGAAACTAGATGGTTGGAAATCATACCTGCCATCTCCACTACTAAAACTTGGTGGTCATATTGTCTATTATCCAAGGCTGCATAAATTTGTGGCATGCTCCTAGCCACATCATTGAATGTGATAGCCTCTTGGACATTGTAGACCTTCTTATTTTATGTTGCCTATGTGGGAAGTCCCTCAACACATGTTCTTCTCCACAACCCCAACATTTCAAGGGTTCTCTCTTTGTGTTATCAATCTTACTTGAGGCTGATCCAAAGGGTTTATTTCCACTCTGAGATGGCAAAGTTTGTTGATATACACTATTAGTAGGAAGGCTCATCTTAGAGTCTTTCCCACAGTTCTTAAATCTTGAGGTTTTAAACCCTGTCTTCTTGAATCTTGAATTACTTTTCTTCTTCCAGTCCTCATGAGGTTCTGTATTATTCTTGAATTGATCATAGCAATACCTTTCCTTTCAGATAGTTTCTTCTAAAGTCTTTGGCTCATCAAACTCAATTATGTTCCGGAAGGATTGAGGTAATCCACTAATAAATCGTTGCATCTTTAGTTTTTCATCCTTTATGTAGGACACATACCTTATCGACTCAAAACATTTGTTGATATATTAATCTATTGTGAGTTGTCCTAACTTGAGTTCATAGAAATCCTTGGTATTCCCATCAAATTATTTCTTTGACATATACTTCTTCTTGAAGTATTTCTCAAATTGTTTCCATGACAAGTCCTTCTCATGGATTCCTTTCACATTCCTAAGGTCCTCTCACCAAATGGGAGCCTTTCTATTCGTGTTGAAAATGTCTATTTGAGCCTTTAAGTTTCCAGAGTAGTCATAGACTCTGAAGTACTTCTTCAAGCCAGGCAACCAAAATTCTACTTCTTCCCCCTTCTTAATTTATCCATATAAAGTGGGTGGTTTAGATTTATTGAACTCTTTAGGGTCATGGATCTTGGAATATTTCCTCTTCTTTCTTCTCCTATGGGAATGTGAACTAGTTTTTCTTCTAGAAGATTCCTTAGAGTTGTCAATTTCCTCACCAGAGGATTCTTCCGATGAGTGTCTCTTGGATCCATGTTAGGCCTTCTTTGAGGTGCTCCTCCTTGTGTGGCCACTTTTAGGACCATGATTTCATATCTCATGTGGACTTTGAGTTTTCTTAGTATGATGTCTATCCACGTGACTGGTTGTTGGTCCATGTTGCAGTTGCCTTTGTATATCTAATAGGTTTTGTAGTAGGACTACATTAATTTCTGGTTTTTTTTTCCTGCTGTTTTATCAACCTTTCATTATCATCCTTACATCTTTGTAATCATGACATGAGGATTTTTATGGTTTCAACCATATTTGGAGGGGTTTCCACCACCCTCCTCTCATCAAATTCCTCTTCTTTGTTGTGGGAGATTTCCCCCAACTCATGGTGTATCACCATACCTTACACTAGAGTATTCCTACTATCCATTGACTGCTCGAGTGTTGATAAAACATTTTATGTTAGCTAATCATTTGCTAGTTTATGAACAACACACAATACATATTTTTCAAAACATATACACCAATATAATGTTTCATTCCTCTCTTAAGAAGAGGTTTTAAATAAGCCTCTTGGGAATGGGGTAAGATAGGGTGATACCCTAAAAGAGTCTCTAATAATATTTCCATGCGACACGTTCATGAGCCCAAGTAGGCCAAGTCTTGTTTCCTTCTCTGATACCAATTTGTAACACACTCGATTCCTAAGTTCCCTTTTTATGGGTGGGGCATCCAAATTTTTCTTTCATTAATAGTCTCAATTCCTCCTTTCGAGGTCTCCACCCTCTTCTACTCAATCTTGGATTTCTAACGTATGTTATCAGGCTCAAATCTGAGCTCTAGATTGCAAGTTATGGCCTCTTGAAGCTCTTCGGGAGTTATTAATCAAGGGCCGCATGGAGCCCACGTGGGTCCATCTCATTTGTATCATCCAAAGTTCCCCGAAGTCCTCAAGATTCCCCAAGATTCCTACATCCAGGGTGGAAGTATTTTCACCATCTAATCCAACGACGAGAATTGATCCTCATTTAACATATAAGATAAAGGGGAATTTGATGTTCGGTGCTGAATGCCCCTTTTTCCTTTATACACTCATATCCTCTAGAGTCCCGAAATCCTAAACTCTCGAAGGGGAATGAAATATATCCACATGGCTCTGGCTTTCGGTCCTTTCAACTTATCTATGACACTATACCCCATTCATTCGGAGTCCCGAAGTCCCAAACTCTCGAAGGGCCCACCATTACACATGGAAGTGTATTAAACATAGAGAAAAGGACAAGTGGGTCCTAAGTGCTCCACCTACCAAATGGACCAATAGAATATGTGCCAGGGGGGGTGAAACGCGACAAGGTAGATATGACACGTGGCCCCGTCAGTGGGTGACACATGTCACGTTCTAATGGGTGCAAAGTGTATGCAAAAAGTACGAATCAAGGTGACATGTGGTATGTCAAACATGGGTCCACATCACCCTAGGTGATGTCAACGTGCTACATCACTCTCGATTGATAGCCTTCTGAAACCCTTAGATCTCATAGTTGAGATGCACCCACATAGATCCATTGATCTACGGCCTATGTTACTTCGTAACTTCGACATTCAGGGGATCTGTTGTGTGACTTCCTCCTTTCTCCCAAAGTGGTCAATGTCAGTCTAACCACATTCTATACTAACGGTCATGAGAGATCATGATATGTCCTTAGATCTATGACCCTTATCACTTCACAAATTCGATGTCCGGGTTTTCTGTTTGCTTACCACCCTCTTTTTCCTATAGTGGTCAACACCGGACTGACCTTAACATAGATCCAATGGCTAGGGAAGATCCCGAAGCATCCCTAGATCTACGGTTCTATTTAATTTATAGCTCTGACATTCGAGGGTTTTGGCATTATGATAGCTCTGATCTCCTGAAGTAGGACTTCATAGAAGTGTTGTATGTGAGTCCCTCCACTGGTTGATCAAATGGTTAAGAGAGGTTCTCAATGGACCCCCCAAATCCAACGACGAGGGAGACTCACAAATACCCTCAGATCTGCAGCTCATGTTACTTCGTGATTGGTAAGTGGGTCATGGTTTAACGGTGGGACAGGTCCATCAGTCACGGTCAGGGAAACTGCTAAGTGTCAGACAACCTCATTGGTAACCGAAACAACAGGTTTCCTTTGGATGGTTTGAGAGCGGGAAGGCCATAACACCCCAGAGCTCTGAACTCCCATAGTTTCGAAGCCATAAAATATTAGCTCCTTTCAGGATTAGCACAGGGTTCCCAGACCTTGGTCATATGGAATCTTGGGCAAGCCTCGAGGCTGCATGCTCAACTCTTAGTCGTGATTTGGTTAGAGTTATGGACATGAGCCCTCAGTCACATAGGTGAAGGGTTTGAAGGAGCCATCCTCCTTCTGGAAAGTTCAAACATAGTGACCTATGAAGAGTGATTTAAGAGGTTGATATGAAAGAGGTGTTCCAGTGACGTCTGCCCAAACTCCTATATTACAAAATCATTCCTTGGGAAGATTTCCCTAAGGGTTTCTCAACAAATACAAAAATCACAGATTTGTTCTTAAATTCTTTTAAAGACCCATGTCTAATGATTCTCCTGTTGTTAAGCAGAGGTAAATAGGAACTAGGTAAATACATAATTTTACAGAAGAATAAAAATAATTTCTAATGATTTATCAAACACTGTAATTCAACCATAAACACGGGCATTCAACCATTACTTCCATTCTAGTACATGGAGTATGAAAATACTTATCAGAAACCAGAATCGTGAAGTGACTATTGAAAGGGGTGCATGTTTCCACCCAACCGTAGGAACAACCACTCCTGAACGGATTTACCATTGGCCAACCCCTAGCTAGATCATGATGCTCTAAGAGAGACTATTTCTCCTTGCTTAGCGACCATCAGGGATGAAGGTTACTCTCTTAGTCCCACATGAACTTGGAAAAATGGTTTTCTCTCTACCAAGCAAGGGGGTTCACAACAAGTAGCTTCCACAATCACTCATCCTCTCTATAGCCCCATTTATCAACTTGGACTAAAAACGTTGCCAACAACTTATTTCACCCCAGAACAAATTTGTTTCTCAGTTCTCCTCTAAACCAAAGAGATGCAAGAGCTCTCCTCTTTTGGAGATTGGTCTCTCCACTCCTTTTTCATTGTAGAGATCCTTTGCCCATGAATTACCTTCCTTTCTTTCCTTCCTCAGAAAGATTGTGTGGGTATGAATCCCCATATTGTGGTCAGGTCAGGAAGCCTTGCAAATGGGTACTCTTCCCATCTCCTCATTTACTCTTGAGGACGGATTCCCAACTACCAGCCTGATTGGTAATTCATTTTTGGGTCAGAGGATTGTTCTAGGTCTGAGAAATAAAATCCAATAAGGTACTGGTTTGGTGGGGGTCATCTCAACCATTTCTGGTTCTCTTCACCATCTCTCTCATAGCATCATGGTCTATCTTGGAAAACCCCCTTTTCAACAATTATGCAACACTATCCATTTTTAATTAATAACATAAATGCATACATTACCTTTTATAACAAAGGGTTCATCAAATCCAACATTAACACATATTCAATCTACCACAATCTTTTGGCAAGTTATATTTATATTTACAAGCTTGGGGCAACATGGGTGTTACACTTTTTTGTTGTTTTGTTGACTTTAGAAAAGATTTTGAGACGATTCCCACAAAAAACCTTTGAAATAGGTTGGAAGAGATAAAAGTGTCGTTCGAGTTGAGGGATGTTGCAATAAGGTTGTATGAGAACATTATTTCCAAGTTTAAGAACACCGAGGTCTGGTCAAAATAGATTAACTACAATATTGGAGTCAAGAAAGGTTGTCCCTTGTTCCCTACCCTTTTTGGCATATACATTGACAAGTTAGAAGATTGTATGGAAGAAGTAGAGAATGTTAGCCCTACTCTCACTAGTATAGTCATCAATCTTATTCTTTATGCCAATTATTTTGTTCTTATGGTGAGGAGTCCCCATGATCTTGAGATCCAACTAAGAATAGTCAAGGATTGTTTCTCCAATATGGGTATGACTGTTAATACTGACAAGACTAAGGTCATGATCATTAAATCCAATAAGATCACTTATGATACATTTGTATATGACAACAACAACTTGGAGGAAGTGACTTCATACAAATATCTTGGAATCAATATTCACCACAAGCTCAACTGGAATTATAGCATTGAGAAAAGGATTATTGGGGGATGTAAAGCTTATTATGGGCTTGAAAACAAATGTAAATCAGTTGATCTTTGGATATGGGATAAGAAGAAGCTCCTCTTTGAGACTATTGTTACACATGTTATTATTTATGGATGTGAAGTATGGGGATGTAATATCTCTCACAAATCCTTGAGAAAGATAGAGAAAATACAAAAGAATTTTATAATCTATAATCTCAAAATTAAAGAAAATATTCCCTATCTCATTCTCCTCTTAGAGGCAATCCTTTCCCCCATTGAGAACACAACTATGCCTAGATACCTAATGTATAAAAACAAGTTAAACAACATGGAAGACAAGAGGCTTCCTAAACTTGCTTCAAAATCCAGTCGTAACCACCATCGACTCAAGCGAGGTTGACATAAATATGTCCAGTGTTGGCTAAGCTATTGGGGAATCATGGAAGACACCATTTTGCAGAATAAGGATATTATTAAAAATATCATCAAATCAAAATTTAAGGAGAAAATGTGGTGTGATAAAGCATTAGAGGAAAAAATAAAATTAAGGTATGATAAGGATGCAATCAACCCTAATCTAGAAGATCAAAATTATCTCTTTGTTTTGACAAGTGTAAAGAAAAAAATAAACATTGCTAAGATAAGAACAAATTCTCATGAGCTCCATAGTGAAACTGGGCGTTGGTCAATTCCTGAAACATCATGGGATGAAAGAGTGTGTCAACTTTGTGACACTAAGATGGTTGGAGATGAAAAACACTTTCTCTTAGATTGTCCGACCTATACCCACATTAGATCTCAACCTTCCTAACCTTCCTAACCTTTTAACTCAACAAAACTATGGTGATCTTGGAAAGATTCTCTTAATGTTTTTTGAGCATTGAAACAAAATTCTAAATAACTGCAAGTAATCCCTTACCCTCTTAAGGTTTGATAGACCAATTCGGTCTCAGTGGACGTTAATCATCGTCATCATCATCATCATGTATATACACATTTGATATTGAAATATTTTACTCAAGGTGGACATTGAAATATTTTTTCTTATTATTTTTTTTAATATCTCAAGTTTCAACTCCATATTAAATACTAAAGGAATTACACATTTCCCTTGTCTTATTTTATTTATATTAAATATTAATATTTTTTAAAATGTACATATTACTTCCATTTTAAACATAGAATAAATTACACACTTCCCTCCTAATAAATTATAAAAAAAGTCATTGTTTATTAATAAAAATAATTTTATATCATTAATATTATTATTTTTTAATTAATTAATTAAATTCACTAACATATTAAACATAAAATAAATAATTAAATATTAAAATTAATTATAACCTTAACTCAAAAAAAATTGATCTCAATCATTATTTATTAATTCTAGAGTTATGTATGCTCAGCTCATATTTATTAGTTATATATTTTTATACAATATTATTAATATTATTAGAATTAAATAATTAGAATCAATATTAAACATAAAATAAATAATTATAACCTTAACTAAAAAAAGATCTGAATCATTATTTATTAATTCTAGAGTTATGTATGCTAAACTCATATTTATGAGTTATATATTTTTATACAATATTATTAATATTATTATAATTAAATAATTAAAATCAATATTAAACATAAAATAAATAATTAAATATTAAAAATAATTATAACCTTAACTAAAAAAATCTCAAATATTATTTATTAATTCTAGAGTTATGTATGCTTAACTCATATTTATTAGTTATATATTTTTATACAATATTATTAATATTATTAGAATTAAATAATTAAAATCAAAGTAGCTAACAAACATTATAAATTAATCATAAACCATAATTAACATTATAAATTAAACTTGAACCATAATTATGTATAAAATTAGAAGCAAATACATGGGTTAGAGAGAAATGGGTTCATTGGTTATACTTGTTCACTCATCGGATAATCATTTTTATTTAAAGTTAGCAATGTCCTTATCGTACCCTCGCCCGTCAATTTTCCCTTAAGAACTTCATTCTCGTAACTTCCTATTAAATCATATATTCCATCTTCTTTTAATATCCCAACATTAAAAAGTGAATTATACATATTTCAAAATAACCCATCCTAACTTATGAATAATTATAACAATAATATTGTTAATATCCCAATATTAAAAATGACATTAAATATATTTCAACTTATTTTAAAAGTATTTTGTGAATAGTTGTAACAATAATATTCTCAAAGTATGGTCTTTTTGCTTAGATATCCATGGTAGAAAGCATAATCACTATTTGGGCTTTACTCAACAATACATGTAATACTTGATAGACTTAATTGCATTTAGAAACCCTCGTTTTCATTGTTGCATTTGATCAACTAAGAAGGAAGACACTTCACCTTGTAATAAAATGTAATATTTGTGGATTCAACATACTTCTATATGTTATGAGTAGGCTGATTATATGTGATTATAATTACACTAAGATGAACAATCACTCAATAATATATATTCTTTGTTATTTATCATTGCACCCACTATCTTCATGAATGTGTGTAACTTACCTTTTAAATTTGAGTATGAATAAACACGCAAAACTTTTGTTGACATCTTTTTTTATTGGATTCCTAAATCCTTCAAATATTTTATATGAATTAACTCTTGCTCGAGGATTAGATTGGACAATTTCATTATTTGAGCTAAACCAACAACAATATGGACCAAATATCCAATTCAATAATGTCCACCTAAATTAAGTGAAATAATGAATTGAGGAAAATCCACTTTCAGCTAGCAACCTCTTATTGCAATAAGCTAGCATAAGAATAATTAATGAAATGATAACAAATGAGGGTTATGGTAGAGGCTTAGCATGCCCCTCTCCATGAAACAATCATTTCCCTTAATGCTAGATAGTTGTGGATGTTTTAGTATGAAGAACTCATATTCCCTAGTTGCATGTTTTGTTGGCAAGTTCTTCTACTTGATGAGGTAGTTAGTAATTTCTTGGGTCTATAGTTTCTTGATCCGTGTTTCAATAATTGTTTTGGATTTTTGTATGATTTCCCCCTCTTCATCAAGATCTGGAAAAATAGTTTGAACTATGATCTTGTCAATGATTACCTTCTTTAATCAATAAATATGGAAGACTAAATATATATGTGAAGAAGGAGGAAACTTTAATCTGTGATACATACCACTAATCATCTACAACACCTTAAACTAACCATCATACTTGGCTGCTAACTTTTTTTCCATCTTTTGTTTCTTGAGGGACATCTATTTGTATAGTTGCAACCTAAAAAATGCCCAATTCACCACTTAAAATCATCTTTCATTGCAATGTTGATCTACTTGATCTTTCATTGTGTTTTGCGCTATAGCCAAGTTGTCCTTAAATAGTTAGATAACCTCTTGTTGGTATTAGATGTGATCCTCCACTACCTAAACCTTAGGTTTCATTCTCAATGGTGATGTGATGGATGGAGGATGATATCCATAGAGTGACATAAATAGGGATTTTTTTTATGAAGTATAGAAGGAAGTGTGTACCACCATTCTACAAAAGGTAACCATCTTGAACTATCTTGATTATTTAGTAAAAGTGAAGCAACAAAGATAACCTTCTAGAAATTTATTGACAATCTTAGTTTGCACATTAGATTAGGGATGGTAAGAGTAGCTATGAGCTAATTTAGTACCTAAACAAGAAAGCAGGTCTATCCAAAAATTATTAGTGAAATTTGGATCTTTGTCATTGACAATAATCTTGGGATTTTCATGTAGCTTTTAAACTATTTCCATGAATGTTACAACTATTGTACTTGATTTAAAAGGATGAGAAAGTGAGAAAGAATGGGCACACTTTTTGATTTAATCCACCACCACCATGATGACACTTTACCCTTCAGACTCTAGTAGACCTATGATAAAATCTATTAAGACCTCTTCCAAATGTTGACTTGTTATGGCTATTTTTTCTAGAAGACCTAGGGTCTTGAGAATATCTTATTTGTTTTGTTGGTAAACCATATACTCTCCCACAAAAATTTAAGAAACATTTTTCATACCTTCCTAGAAATTTCCCTTCTTGGTCTTCTAATAACTTTTCATAAATATTGAGTGTTTTCCTATAGGAGATGTGTGAAGTTCAAAAAGGGCCTTTTGTTTGAGTTTAATTTTCTTACATAAATATGTGTCCCTTGCAACAAAATGAATCATTCTTCCACAAAAATTTATTCGATTCACTAGTGTCATGTTGTAATTGTTGAATGAGTTGTCATGTGACAAAATTTTCAATTACCTCCTAATTAATTTAGTAAGAAACTAAAGAGTTGTGAATTTAATTATCAATATGAGGTTGTATTATGCTTACGAAATGTCGTGCACCATATATCTGAGTATAATGTTGTAATTTCAAATGAGTTGTAGTACTTATGAATGAATGTCACAAGGAAAGGTACCGAAATACTTTAGCAAGTCATTGAATTAAAGTACACCAATTTTACACTTGCAGAAATAAAAGAATGCATTACATGAAGGTAAATGACACACTCACAGTAAAGTAAATGACACACTTGCAAGAAAGTAAATCACACTTTTGGAAAAGAAAATCATTCTTATAGGAAAGTAAATAACACTTGCGGAAAAGTAAATCACTCTTGCAAGAAAGTAAATCACACGTGCAAGAAAGTAAATCATACTTGTGGAAAGTAAATCACACTCGTGTAGGAAAGTAAATCACACTTGCAGAAAAGTAAAGGTGACTTTTCCAAGTATTAAAGTGATCTTGATTAATGTGATAGCTATTTTACGGCTCATGTATCTCAAACTATAAGAATCAAACCACATTGTGCTTGTAAAAAAGGAAAATAAGCTATCTCAATTAGCAAACCAAACAATTGTTAATTAGAAAGCTAAATGCATAATTGCAACAACAAGAGATGCAGTAGCGAGAGTTGTAGCAATGAGATTTATAGTATCCATAGTTGCAACAATAGGAGTTGTAGCAACAAGTTGTAACAACATCAGTTACAACAACACGAGTTAAAACAACCAAAATTGCGGTAATTATGCAACAAAGTCAAATAGAGGATTTGTTGGAAATAAATGAAAATGAATAAAGGGTGTTATTGCTACACTTTAACCAATCATGGATCATTGATATGCAATGTTAGTATTTAGCAATTGAAATTTATAGTAATGGAGAACAATGAGATGTTAATGAAGGAATCACTGGAAATAAATAAGAAGATAGAAATGAAACTATAACTACTTCGACAAATTGTAGGAGATGAAAACAATACCAAGCTAAGGAGAGAGACCTACTTCATTAGATGAGGTATTGGTATAAGAATGAAATAGACACTCAAATGCTTAACACACCATTGATTGAACAACAGTGAAACAAAATCTGTATTAAATGGAAAGATGTGGCTCAATACAACTATATTTTACAAACTGTCTATCGATTTTAATTCGTCCTTCGGCTCGAAGAGAATGGGTGTATTTATAGAAGATCGATGGATAGCCACAAGAATTGGGCTGTCTCATCTTGTTACATCATATTTTCCACAAGAGGGAGAAATCAGGTGTGTGTTGACTAAAATCGACCACGACAGGTGGTGGTTGAGTTGTTTGTTCCATTTTGATGCACAATTTCCCTTGTCATGTTTCCTAAGTAGTTGTTGGTTGACTGGATTTTTTGTGGTGGCAGTTGTTTAGTTGACCGATGAGATGCTGCGAACATGCAACAACAGATTGTGGTGATATTTGCATCACCGGTAGTTGCAACAACGGGAGTTGCAACAACAACGAGAGTCACAACACTAGGAGTTGTAGCAATGGGTGTTGTAGTAATGACCAAAGTTGCAACAAATTCACTTGAACAGGAATTGTAACTTTCATGTTGTGAAGGTACCTTTGCAACTTTGTTCCTGTAAAGCATTGTTAGCACGAAAGGTAATAATCTCTTGAAAAATGAATATGAATAAGTATTGAAATAACATATTGCATGAGTGATTATACCTTCACCAACAATGTATTGTTGTGGATAGAAATTGTATAAATATGGAAATGAAAATGGGAAAAAGGTGTGCAAAAAGTATTTGATGGGTGCTAAAAATATGTTGATTGGAGCACCCGTCATCTCCCCCCCAGCCAAAATCATTAAATATCCTCATGCAACCAAAAAATCACTTTGAGTCTCATAGGGTGAGACTCCATTGGAGGTGGTTGATGTCATGATCTGTGTTTCCTTCCTAAGGAGTAGCATCTTCTTCCTCATCTTGATATCCTTTCGAAATTGCAACAAGGACTTCACCTAAAGTTTGACTTGTTGGTTTTTGTGTAACAACAAGGTCCTTCTATTCTTGTGCTTGTAGTGTTTCTATGGAATGTGCTTCTTCTATTGGTTTTGGTGTTTCAACAGAGTGGTTGGCCTCTATTGGTTCTTGTGTGACCGTAGGGAAATTTACCTCTACCAGTTCTTGTTTGACAATAGGGAAATTGGCTTCTATGGTAGTGGGGTGGGTATCCTTTACTGGCTGAGCAGGGTGATTGGCTTCTACTGATTCAACAGGGAGAGTTCCCTCTGTTGGTTCAAAAGGGAGGGTGCCCTCTGTTGGTGCATCAGGGTGGATATCCTTTGTTTTTGTAGCAGGGTGTATGTATTCTATTGGTTCAACAAGGGATGCTCCCTCCATGGGTTCAGTTGGTTGACTGGCATTTGAGACATGGGGAGTGTTTGTTGATGGTGTAGCAGGGTGAGTTACCTCTGCTGATTCAGTGAGTTGGTTGGCATATGGGAAAACAAGGTGAATGTCCACTACTGGTGTAGTAGAGAGACTCCCTTCAATGGGTTATGATGCCTCAGTAGGGTGGTCTAGCCCATCCAAATGCCTCCCTTTTATAAGCTCATCCTTTAATAATTTCAGAGAGGTTTGAAGCCTCTTGTTATTTTTTTGAAGTATCCACTACTTTCTTAAAATTATTGAATACAAGTGCGCATGAAAAGGGGTACTTACTCATTTAGCTTGCATGATTTTGGTTGGATCTGGTGCAGTAATGGTGTCATTTGTTTCTAAAGTTACAATGTCTTCATTATTGGTGTAGACCTTCTGCTAGGATTTTCCTTGCTGGTTCTTATGTAATAGCAAGGTTAGATGCCAATATTTCTTGATTAGGTCCAAGACCCACAAAATATTTTCCATCCTCCATTGTCTCATGTATCTAAATTGTTTCTTCAACTTGTTCGACCCATACTAGTTCTTGTGTAATAGTAGGGGTTTTCCTTTTCTGGGTCGAAGCACCACTTCTTTCCCTTTTATTCTTCCTAGTCATTAGATATGCTTCCCTCTTTCTTGTCCTAGACAATATTTTGGTTGCATTTTTCTACCTATGACCTCTATGTCATTATCATGTCTATCTTCATCTTGAAGAGGAATCTCAGTAGAACTCTCATGGGTTTATTTCTCAGTGGCTATAGTTCAGAAAGTTACATATTTTTCATCTTCTAGAGTTGCGACCATTATAGCATCCAGAGCTAAATCAACCATAGCTTGTGGAGTTGTAGCAGCCTCAACTTTCAAAGTTGCAACACCCTCAACTTCTAGAGTTGCAGTGTTGCTACCAGGTGAAATCATGAAGGTGGGTAACACTTTTGTGAGAACCGGGTCTCCAAAATTCCTAGTGACACTTTTTTGATCAAACTAATATTTGTTTCGGCTGAAAGACACATATTTTCAGTTGAAAATTGTTTCAGTCGAACCTTTAGATGTCAAATCAAATGGTACTGTGACGAAGACCTCGACTATCATGTACCATATTAGCTGGACTGATTTTTCTTTTTCCAGTAACATTGTTTCAGCCGGAAAACCATTTGGCAGAAAACTATTTTATATATCCCCCACAGATCGTTAGTATCACACGTTTTCGAACTGTTGTCGTTGATTGGTGGTTGTTGTTGGTGATTGCTGCTGGCAATGGTTGTTGTTGGTTGTTGCGGGTTGTTGTTTGGTGTTGTTGTTGGTTTTTGTTGTTCGTTGTTGCTGCTTTAGGTTCTAGGTAACCACCAAAACATTTAACCTTCTAATTAAATTTTAATTTTGTCTTATGTCTTGTGTTTTAAGAGGTGGACATGGCCGAATTCGGGCCTGTCCCTATAAAGGGGCAGGACCGTATTTAGGTATGTTCCTGTACATGTATGGGGCCTAATTCAGACCTTTCCATGTACAGGGATAGGGTCGAATTCAGACTTGTCCTTGTATAAGGACATGCCCGAATTCGTCCCTTTCCCTGTACATGGACATGGCTAAATTTGACCTTGTCCATGTATAGGGACATGCCCGAATTACGTGTATATTTGATATAAGTAATGGTGATGATACTAGTATCCATGTTACATAAGATCTTACTAAAAATATCAATGTAATCAATTGTATTACTAGTATAAGGTTAATATGGGTCAATTGTTACCATCATAACTATAATTTCCCTTTGATTTCCATAGTTATTTATATTTGAAACATTACAGTAATGTTATATCACACATTAAGGTATATAATCTTATCACATACAACTTACATGTACTAACTAAGCTCAATATTACTACCCTATTGTTATTGTATAACCATATTGAATCAAACCACATTACATTTATATCATAGGGCATAAGTATCCCCAAGCTGGTTATAAGGGTTAAGCTTTGCTCGGCTTAATATGCCACACTAGTAGTAATACTAGGATTAAGCAATGTAATTTGATGTTATCTATATAAGTAATTCCAAGTGTAATCAATATAGTAATGACTATGATGGATCTATTACTCTTATTATGTATTACTAACACCTCTTGTTACACGTTACAAAGCTCTAACTAGTATATGATGTTTATATAAGTAAGCTATGTTTAATTATGAATACCATTGGTATCTATTCCAATACAATATTGTTTCCATTAACTTGATATGATGTGATAACATAAATAGTTGTAATATTGATAAAAGGTAACCATATTTGCATAATTAGAGTGAATCTGGTTAATAATTCTTTATTCATTACAAAGAGAAGTTGGTTACATATTATATATCACTAAGCAGAGTACTAATCCCATTAAGAGGATGTGTAACTACTTGATATAGCTTAAGAGTGATAAGCCATGTTGTATACATGATACTTGGATACCAGTAAGATTACCTTATATTCATAACATCTTAAACACATGAACAAATACCATTGATATTAGTGAAGTATAATAACCATTATTATTGGAATACAACTCTTATACTCTCCATGTTTGGTCATGGAAATCATATAGATCTAAGTGTAATCAAACCAGTACTACTTGTATTCAATAACTAAGCATGCTAGTAGTTTGAGTACACTTACTTGATATAATGTTAGGATAGGTCATTAGCTTGTTACTATGATTACAGTTTCAGCAAGGATCAACACCATGTAACATGATGAGATTCACTAACCATAACTAATAGCATTGGTTCATACTGGTTACATAACTGAATATGTTAAAATTCTACATAGGGTATAAGACTAACCATATTGATAACACTAATTGAATACACACACTATGCTAATCATACTAGTATAGTACGCTTTGTTTGTAAACAATAGCTTAACCAACCTGTTGCTTGCTATTTTTTGTTGTTGTTGTTTCAAGTTCCAAGTAACCACCAAAACCTTTCCTCAATTAACTAAAATTTAATTTATTATTATGTTTTTTGTTTTAGGAAGTGGACATGGCCGAATTTGACCATGTCCATGTACATGGACATGCCTGATTATGATTCACACAAAAAGGTAAGAGTCATTATGATTAACACAAGGTTTATTGGTTATTGTTGGTTATTGTTGCTTCAAGTTGAAGGTAAATCTAAACTTTTAGTTTTAAATTAATTTAATTTTAAAATTAATGGACTATGAATACACTAGGGTATAAGACTAACCAACTTGATAACACTAATTGAATACACACACTATGCTAATCATACTAGTATACTACGCTTTGTTTTTAATCAATATCTTAACCAACCTATCGCTTGTTGTTGTTTGTTGTTGTTGCCTCAAGTTCCATGTAACCACCAAAACCTTTCCCCAGTTAACTAAAATAAATCGGTCGAGTATTGGGCGAAAATGTCTCGGGAACCACACTAAGAAATTCAAGAGAAATGGGCCAAGAGAGAGAAAATCTAGATTAAGATCAATCGGGTGATGAAAGATATCATACTTCCCAATTTCATCACACCCGATGACTTTATCGACCTGCGCAACATGGTCGAATCGCACACCAAGCAAGATGCATCATGGGCTGAATAAATAGCAAAGGTGACGAACATAGCACCAGGTCAGGTACGCAAATTTGTGGAACACCTGATCAAAGCTCGGGCTATGCTGTAGCAGTTAAGTACCAGTCTGGTGAAGTATCAGGCACATACGATAAAGATAAGAGATATTTACGCGGCTCTGATGGAACAACGCAGATTCCCATATGCCAACACTTGCGAGGAGTTGCTCATCAGTTGGTTGGAGTATGAGAAGAGTCACCCTTTTAAGTGATATTTTGAGATGACTGTCAGAAAATTTTTAGGAGATAACGCCATGTGGCGAATTTTGTTTTACTCATCTTCACTTTAGCCGTTATTTTTAGTTAATTTTATGTCATAAATAAGAGCATCGACTGATTAGTTAGAGGTCGATGATTGTTGCAAGAAACTCTCATTTATGGTTTTGTTAAGAATTATTTTGGAGCTACCTTTATATGAGAAGTTCTTCTGGACTAGAGACAAAGTTGTGTTTTCATAAAATGTGTGTATGATTGGATGTGGAGAAGAAATATTTCCTATCTCGTCTCATGAATGTATGCTATAAAAAGATCTATTAAATCAACTGATAAGTTATTTGATGCAATGTTTTACAGTTCTTTTCTTTAATGATGAAGATGAATCGTTGTGTTATTATGTGATGGATGATTAGAGTTAAGTGAATTATTTTACTTGTCGTTATTTTATCACATGCGTGTTTTCTTCCGATAATTAGTATCTCATCCCAAAATCAGATTACTCACATGGTTAATGTATTAGTACTAGGCCTATGGTAGATGATCGTTGTCTGTATTCTTGAGCAACGGGTTATCCCAAGCTCATCCTCTTCTCCATTATTTAGAACCATTTCCCATTTTGTTTCCTAGTTGGTTTATACCAGATTCCATCTTATATCGGTCCCATGAAAGAGAAAAACACAAAAAGAGAAATTCCAAACCGAAGGAGATGCCTTCATAAGAAAACGTAAAGCCCATCGATTAATTGTCTGTATCGCAATATCTGGAGAACCATTCCACTATTAAACGTTGTAGAGTCTAATTGGGACTCAGTGGAAGGTTCGGTTCCTACTACTGAATTAAATGGATTTAGGACCCATCAACAAAATTGGTGCTAGAAGGAGTGCTTGAGAATGAATGGTTGAATACATATTCCACATAATATTTAAAACAACTTGCATATTCAAAACAACCCACATGCATGGCTAGTCATTCCCAAGATATCCCACACACACTGAGTACTCCTGAAATGAGTAACTCACCCCAGCCCGAGGAAGAACGCTTGTTCCCTGACATACCTTACACTCTCCCTCATGACGCATTAAATCAATTCAGAAGAATCAAAAGATCATATGCCCGATAGATTGGTGTGTTGTCTTTAGCTTCGATACTTCCTCGAGGAAAACAAATAAGCAGACCAGTGGTCGACACCCCCGACTAGGTTTTCATGCACACAGTAGAAGTCCTAATATATTTCTCAATCACCGAAACCGAACACCCTCTAAATATAATGCCTGAAACGCCAGCCGACGTCATCTTTGAACCAAACGATTTTTCGGAAGAGGAAGAGTTTAACTTAGGATCCGAAGATATGGAAGACAACAACGAACATGATGAAGAAGGGGAAAACCTACCATAGAACAATCAACCTTGGTTGGCTAGAGACCCTTTGGCCATCCTAGGGAGAGTCCATAACCTTCCCGACATCCAAAGAAGTTAGTTTCTAAATTTGATCCCGAGACCTCAGGATTGCCCGAAGATCATATCAAGAAATTCATATTGGCTATTAGACTGATGAATGTACAACATGAAGACATAGTTTGTAGGTTGTTCCCCTGCACTTTTTAGAACTCATATTACACATGGTATTTTAACTTACCAGTATAATCCATAACAAGTTGGACAAAGTTTCAGAAGGATTTTCTAGATAAATTTGTTGAGGAAACCACTACAGGAGCTTTGATGGTTGAAGTTTTTGCCGCCACCATGAGTTCAAAGGAGAAGGTTAAATATTTAAATCAAAGATTCACAACTATGTTGAATTTTTTTTAACCTGAAGCTAAACCAACTCAGGATTTTCAAATCGAAGTATACGCTAACGCCCTCCCAACTTCTATTTCCATGTTTGTGAAGAGAGCTACAAAAGAATCATAGCCAAGAATTTTGAAGAAGCCAAAATGATAGAGTTCCAAATGAAGGGATGTAATCAAGGTTAGGTCTCATTAGTTAAAAAATAATTCCAACCACCTCCCAGGAGAGGACTCCTTTTGACTAGACCGCCAAGGAAACAAGCATAACAAGCTCCCAAAAAGGGTAATGGAGATATAGAAGACCTACAACGCATGGTTAAGAAATTATAAAATGAGATCATAGACATGAAGAGAAATGTAGGGGGAGGAAACCATGGCCAAAGGCCCTATAAGCATTTCTTTAAAAGAAACCCTCCGTTCAAAGCAATTGAACCTCTGCCAACTAACTTAAATATCGATCTGAGAAATGTAGCATCTGACTCTTTATTTACTTACCATCAAGAGAACCACTATGAAAGAGACTGCCCTCAATGGGTGCATGCCATGAATTTAATGGCCAATCGGTTTCTAGATGAGGTTTCCCTAACCTAACAACCAAGTGGTTTAATTATGAATGTTTCCGACCAGGAAGAGATCAATCCACCCGAAGATACATCCATGTTGATATGGAATCTTGATCTAATTAATCCCTCTGATGACTTGTTTCAAGCTCAAGAACCACCCGCAGAGGTCTCAGTTGTGAAAATGCACAGTAAGGGTCCACCTGTCTCTAAATATCTTGCTACTACCCAAACTTCGGGGGGAAAGACAGCCCCCGATCACTTGAAAGCACCTTTTTCTCCCTATAAGAACCCTATAAGTATCCATAGCCGGGAGTCGCCCAAAATTGATTACAACTTAGCTGAATATTTTAATACGTTGAAGGCTAATATATCAGTCATGGACATTTGTAGGATCCCTCAACAAAAAGGCTTCCTGTTACAATCTTTGAAATCAGTAGAAAATCCTACGACGAGCACTGACCCAAGAAGAAATATAATCCCCACAAACCTAGAGAATAAACCAGTTGTGAACACTTGTTCTGAAGATAAGAAGGGAAGACCTTTTGTCCCAGGAGCATCCTCTAACGTTATGCCATTGTCTATCTATAAAAAACTAAATGTAGTTCCTTTCAAGGGTGATAAACATGTAATACAACTAGATAGAACCCAGGTGGAGAACTCAAAGATATAATGATCATAATAGCCACGCATCCTAATTTTGTGCAAGTGATTGACATCATTATAGTATACATTCGAGATGCTTATGGATTATTGTTAAGTTGAGATTAGTCTGAGAAGTTAAATGGATACTTTAGTACAGATTGGGCACATCTTTGGTTACCATTAAAGGGATACAAAAATATGATCAGAATTGATAGGGAAAGATATTTGAAACATATGGTCACTGATCTAGAAACCCTAAACGAACGCTCATCCACAGATTTCTCTGTGCTAGGAAATTATTCCTGTGATTCCTACTTTGCAAACTTCTCCCCCCTCTCATATGATGTCCCTCTCACTCAAAATTATGAAGTGGTGTTAAAAGAGAAATCATTGGCACCGACAGAGGAAACCCTCTTCTGCCAAGAACTTGTGATAGAAATCACAGAACAAAAGATAAGAGAGAAAGAAAGTGATAAGAAAGGGGAAACAGATGACCTACGCTCTCAAATTTGGACAATATACTTTGATGGATCTAAATCACAGGAAGGGTTTGGGGTAGGGTGCATCCTTATTTATCCGAAACGGTGAATGTAAATTCTTATTTTGTATACTTGAGTTCGAATGCACAAACAACACCGTCGAGTATGAAGCTCTAGTACAGGGGTTAAAGAAAGCCATAGACTTAAACGTCAAAGAATTGAAGGTTTTCAGGGATCCTAAAATTATCATTAGACAAGTAAGGAATACTATACATTGCAACTCCCTGCACCTAAAGAATTATCAACAAGAAGTGCATAGGTTAATAGATCATTTTGAAGCTTTCAATATCACAATGATCCCCAGAGAAAAGAATATCCTTACTAATTCCCTGGATACAACTGCTTCAAGGTTGTCACCTATAGAAGATTATGAAGCCTCCCGGTTCATTGTGGAACTACTCTACAAACCATCAGTGCCTAACAACATTTCTAATTGGAAAGTATTTGAAGGAGATGAATATATTATAAACTTTCCAACTAACCAAGATAATTTCAAAGACTTAGCTATTGATGATGAAGTATTCCAGGAACAATCAACATAAACTAATCCTTGGAAGGGTCAACCGACTGAAAAATCAAAGTCTCACACAATCCTCAAGGGGATAACTAATTTAGAGAATCTTTTTTACCTAAAGGAATGGTTTAAGGGGCCCAAAAATGAGAAGACCGGTAGTTCCTGTCCCATGCATGAAACTATAAATATCAGAACCCTAGAAAACCCAAAAAATATTATTCTCGGAAAAACTATATCTAAAGAGGAAAGGAAGACTTATCTCAAACTATTTAGACAATATCAATATGTCTTTACATGGTCCTACCGAGATCTTAAAACTTATGATACCTATATCATTCAACACACTCTCCCATTAAAACCTGAAGTGAAATCCTTCCAATAGAAGCTCCAGAATTACCACCCATCCCTGGAACCTCTCATATGCCAAGAGTTGAAGAAACTTTTAGATGTCAAAATTATCTTCCAGGTTAGACATTCTGCATGGGTAGCAAATTTAGTTCTTGTGAGGAAAAATTCGGGAGAAATCCTTTTATGCATAGATTTTAGGAACCTTAACAGAGCCTTAGAAAAGGACAACTACCCATTCCCACCGATGTATCAACTCTTGCAAACTGTGTCCATCTCTGATATTTTCTCTCCACTGGATGGTTTCTCGGGTTACAACCAAGTTCTGGTTTCAGAGGAAGACCGTTTGAAAACTACCTTCCAAACCAAGTGGTGAACTTTCGCTTCCAAATGCATGCCCTTTGGATTAATCAATGATGGGGAAACCTTCCAAAGGGAAATGGACGTAACATTTCAAGGACTGATCAACAAGTGTGTAGTAGTGTATTTGGACAACGTGACTGTATATTCGAAGAATATAGAGGAGCACATCCAACATTTGACCCAGATTTTCAAAAGGTGTAGAAAATACGGTATATCTTTAAACCCTAAGAAAACTATCTTTGGTGTGGAACAAGGAAAGCTATTAGGTCATATCATATCCAAAGCAGGCATTTGCATAGACCCTAAGCGAGTAAAATCTATAACTCATCTCTTGTTACCTCACAAAAAAAAGACAATGCAATCCTTCTTCGGAAAAATCAATTTTGTAAGAAAATTCACACCTGATTTCGTCAAGACTATTAGACCATTACAAAAAATGATTCGTAAAGATGTTGAATTTAAGTGGGATGATGAACGAAAGGATTCCTTCAGCAATATTAAAACTTCTATATCTCAAGCCCCCGTGTTAAGAAGTCTTGACTTTAATAAAGATTTCTTCCTCTATGTTAGCACAAAAAGTCACCTCTGGATTGCTACAAAGATAAGCCTGATACCCATCAATATTTTATGTCATGGGTTGATTTTGTTAAAGGGATCAAATGGGTGCAGACTCAAGATAATATCATTTTAACTCGGGAAACTGGACTAGTATGTGCAAGTAGGTGAGGTCTTAGTTTAAATTCAGTCAGTATGTTGTAGTAAAGGTGAGCAGGCGGAAGAAGTTGGTGAGAAAGGTGTAGAGGTATGCAATGGACATCAGGTCTTACAGTAGCCCAAAGAGGGAAGAATTAAACACAAGATCTTATTGAAATTCAAATCTCAGAGAAACTAAAATAAATTATAACAAAATTACATTCGAACATCCGACATAATACAGTCACAACAATCCATGCAAATCAGTCATTCATCTCTTAGTAACATAGGCAGATAAGACAGAGTAAGAAAAGATGAATGTTATTAAACAAGAAGTCTCAAGCTACAACACATAACCAGAAAACCAGAAGCTTCATTAAAACTTTACAATATGGGAGCTTTTCTCTACCATCCCCCCCTTTTACAAAATGACAGAACTCCATACTTATACTTAACCAATTTTGTTCTTGTAGCAGAGGCGTGCCCGGGTCTTCGCATTAAAGGCTTTACCTCTACATGCTTCCTATCAGACTGTGCATGTAGTCTCCTGTCAGAAGGGAACTCTATCAGACGCAATCATGTTCCAGGAAGGCTCTGCAACTGAGCTGACTAGCTGGAAGTCCTTCCCAGGATTTCCATTAATGGTGGAAATGATGTTCAACCACCACCACCGACCTTAATAACTGCTTCATCGATATTGGGGAAGACCCAAGTTAGCACTGCACCTGTGGAATTTGGAAGCCTCTGTATTCTGTCATCTGGAACTGAGTTGGATGCTTGTAGGGATGGTCAGGCAGTCGTGGACGTGGATTAGGATCTGGTGGAATGATGGCGCGATGGGTGGGTCACTAGGTTGTGTGATGGACAAGTGAAGGAGACACAGTGGTTGGGGAGAAATTGTGGGGTGAAACAAGCGAGTGTTGAGGTGTAATGGGACGAAGGGGATGTGGAGTGAAGTGGTATAGGTGGTGGGATATGAGAAGGGAAGATACGACAAGTGCGACAGTGAATGGAGGATAGGTGTGAGGGAGCGAAAGCTATAGGGGAGTGGGAGATGTGGCGGACAGAGGAAAGAGAAGGAGTGAGGGACAACTGTAGGAAAAACACTTGTCGATCTGGGATAGGGTGGTAGATGCACATGCGCATATCAGGGCCATGAAAAGAAATTTGATTATTCACCACTTTGGGCCCGATGTGTGTCTTCGGTTGACACGTAGTGCCTCCACAAAACTATGGTTTCTTACCCATCCTGCTCTACAATTTTCAACGACCGTGCATGTTGAGGCTCCGATATGGCCAACGACTGTCGATTTGGAGCACGTAGATCTCTTCCACCTAGATCTACGTTCCTCTTATCACAACATGAAAAATGGTAACATCAACTCCGAAGGACTAGGGATAAGCACCATTTAGTGGGTTTTTAACCCCATTCTTTGTTTTTTGTCACCCTAGGGCCAAATCCAAAGGAAAAATCCCCCTTGCAAGAATATGTGATAAAAATCTATACTTTGTCCTCCGATCAATCATTAGATGTGGTTCTAACTTAGAAGGATGATGACAACAATGAGGCTCTAGTGTCATTCATAAGCACTAACCTCCAAGGAGTCGAACTAAATTATCCTGCTATAGATAAATAGGCTTATGCAATTTATAAAGTAGTAAAAAATTTCAGATCTTACATCCTCAAGAGCCATACCAAAGTAATTGTGCCTCACCCCGCAATCCAATCCCTATTCACTCAACAGGAGATGGGGGAAAGAAGAGGGAACTATATGGAAGTAGTCCAAGAATTTGATCTAGAAATAAAACATGCTAAACTAGTTAAAGGACAAGGATTATGAAAACTGGCAGCTAAGGCCCAGGACCAAGTAAATGAAGACTTTGGATGGGACAATAAAATGACATTATGGTGTGGTGAAGCTTCATACATTTCCCCAGGGAAAGATTTTTGGTATGGGAATTTGACTTATCTCCTGCACCATGGGACTTGCCCAGAAAACATCAACCCCGGGGAAAGGAGAGCTCTCAGGTTGAAATCTGCACAATATCACCTCTTAAATTCGGCACTCTTTCAGATTAATTATGATGGGGTATTTTTAATATGTCTTGAATGTGAATATGCATACAAAGTTCTTAAGGAGCTCCATGATGGCCCTGGCAGTGGACATTTTGTAGGAAATACCATCGCTCATAAGATACTAAGAGTTGGTTAGTATTGGCCCACTTTGTTCAAGGAAACTCACACATATGCTAGAAACTGCAAAACTTGTCAAGTAAGCACTGGGAGAGAGAAGAGAGCAGCAATCCCTCTCCAACCAGTGACCATTTCTAGGCCTTTTGAGCAGTGGGGGTTAGACATCATAGGAGAAATTACACCAATATCTTTAAAACAACACAAGTACATACTCACTTCCACTGACTATTTCATGAAATGGGCAGAGGCCATCCCTCTGACTCTTGTAAACAAGAAGGTGGTAATCCAATTCATAGAACAACAACTAATCACCAGGTTTGGTGTCTTTTCCATTCTGGTTTTTGATAATGAAGCTTACTTTTCCTCCACCCTATTGATGATTTTTTCTCTATACAAAGGAATCATAATCAGTTACTCTGCAAATTATTATCTACACATAAACATAGTGGTAGAATCAAATAATAAGAACCTAGTGAGAGTATTGAAGAAAACGGTTGGAGACAACCAAGGGAATTTGCATAATTTACTCCACAAAGCTTTATGGGCAAATAGAGTCACACCCAAGGAAGCTATAGGAAATTCCACATACTTTCTAGTATACGGGAAGGAAGCCATTCTCTCGAACGTGCTTTATCTTCCATCTCTTGAACTTGCCCAAGATTCCATAGGAAAGCCTTCATCAGTCATACAATAAAGGATTGACACTTTTCTCATGTTGGAAGAAGAAAGGGAAAAATCTAAATCGGAATTTATATCCCACCAACAGATCGTTAAAATATGGTTTGACAAGCATAAGGCCAAAGAGAAGAATTTTGAAGTAGGAGACTTAGTCTTGAAATGGGACAAAGCAAACAAGCCTAAAGGAAAACATTATAAGTTTCAGAATCAATGGCTCGGACCTTTCCAGGTGGTTGAGAAGATTATGGCAGGAACTTACTGGTTAAAAAATATAAGGGGAACCTGACGCCCTCCCAGTAAATGGCCAAGCCCTAAAACAATATTTCCATTAAAAAAAAAAATGTTTTGTTTACTTGTTTTCATGATTTTTGTTTTAAGCTAGGTCAATTGCGAAATGCATTTTTTTTTCTTTCTTTTGTTGTTTTATTTGAGCTCTTTTGAAGGTTGTGTTTAGAAAGACAATGGTTGACTTCAAAACATGCGACATGGAAAAATCTTTTCCTAAATCATCACTCACATACAACACAAGAAATGTTGGGGAACCTTCAATTGTTTCAAGGGGTCCTCTATTTAACCTGTGCAAATGAACAACTTTGGAGAAAATGAAGACGTGTTTGCTTGGTGGTCTGGTAAAACCTTAAGGGGAAGAAGGAAATCTGAAAAGGACTACATGAAACCTGAAGACAAAGTTAGCAAAGGATTCACCTTAACCATCTCATTTTGCAAAATAAACATACGTCATCCTCTCCCACTCTCTCAGGTCATTCTGCCGAAATAAAATTTACCTTATCAAATGAGTGAACAATAGGATAGGGTATGCAGATAACTCTGTCAGGGCTATGGATGCTCGCTTTCAGCAGAGCAAGGTCTATGATGTTAGGGTAACTCTATCGGGGCTATGGACACTTGCTGGCAGTGGAGAGACATCGTAGTAAGTGAGTAAAGGCAACATGGTAGTGAATGATTTACTAGACTTTTGTAAAAGAGGGCATGAGTCAGGGTTACAGGAAACAAAGGTGGAATAAAGGTTAAAAACCCGACATGCAGACCTAGAAGCATCAAATAGAGAATTTCAAATGCAAGGGTAAAGAGGCTCTGATTTAAAACTGGTTAAGTTCTCCACCAGCTTTTGCATCAGCCGAGCCCAAAGGAGGAACAAAGATTCCTCTTTCACCCAGTAAGTCTCCATTTATCGAGCACTCAACACACCCTAAAAATTCCATGTCAAATTTTACTTTTTGGGTACCACTTGATCTTTTTGCACTGTCTAATTCGACTTCATTATGAAAAATGTTGCCTTCGCTTATGATTTTTGGACTCTCATTTAAGTGTCTCGAAGTTTTCTTGAACATGTGAAAAACCATAACTTAAACGAATCACCAGCCAAAACATTTTCCTTGATGCGCTCAAGAATTCAACATCGAGAAGAATTAAAGATGAAAGAGAATCACTCGAGAGAACCGAGGTCATCGAGCACCGATATTCATCGACGTCGGTAGAAGGGAGTTTTGCTTTCGTGATAGGCATCACACAAGGATATCATCAATGACTGATCCCTTTGGCATCGGTAAAAGGCTAAAAGAGTAAGCGTTAATGAAGAAATAAATTCTTTGCCGATAGTCGATCCCCGATACGTTTCAGCATCGATGAGTTTTAGAAAGCTATTCCATAGAGAATGTGATAATTTTATCCCCGGTCGTCCGCCCCTGATACCTTTTGACATCGACAGACCTAGGTTTATTTTCACATGAGCATCTTGTTGAGAACCCCAAGTCAGTTTTTCCATGTCAGCACCATACAATGAAATCGATCAATGCCGGAGGTTTTTTTATAGAAAATATCAACGAAAACATCCATCGCACATCGTCGATACCTGACCTACCCACTAGGAAAGTGACACGATGGGACGTTTTAGCGCTAGATACGTTTAGATTCGACACATTTAAGGGACTAATTAATTCCAAACCTCGCATTAGTTGCTAATTCATGTGCGAATCAAAAGGACCGTTTGAATTTACTGATACAACACATCACCCTCTGCACCTTCGTCGTCAACCCATGATGAATTGAATTACAAAGATTCGACGACAGATTTCGTTTGATTTTCACTCATAACCCAAATTAATTGGTTGAAATGACACGATAGGTTCTTCCCCGTTTAAATTATTTTGAGCTGATCGTGCACAAGATCATTGTGCATGAAGAAGTTCAAATCACCCAGAGGAGCGAGACAAGCGATTCGGAAAAAGCTTCCAAGATCCCGTGAGTATTAAACAACAGGTTTAGCAAGCGTTACAGGTATGTACAATTCTGAGGACTTTATTATGCTTGACTTCATACATTTCTATCCGATGTTTCTCTATACGCACACCTAAAGGATTGATTTTGTTTGCAGGAATGATGCCTCTAATAAATCCAAAGACTAGGCAATCGTTGAGGGAGCTGAAGAAAAAGGAACTAGAGGTGGGAGAAGGCTCTTCCCCAACAGTCACGAAATAATTGGAATTTTCCCCAAGACCGGAACCAATCATCAAGACATCGAATAAGAAGATTTTCACTCAGTCCTCGACCTTTGGAGACATAGAGGAAATCATAGGGACCAATATAGTACTCTTGCACTGGGGAGAAATCTTCCAAAAGATCAAGTGGGAAGAATTCCCCAAATATACCCCGCACAATGACCTCGATATGAGAAAGCTCGATGATGAAGTTTTTCCAAATATCTGAAGATCGTACCTGCACATGGGAGCGAGAAGAACTCTAGTATAACCCTGCATATAAATCTTGAAGTGGCTTATAGACCATATTGACACAAAAATATGTTTGATTAATGATGATAATGGCGAGTGTGTCGGGGTCTTCCTTCCAGTGGAGGTGTAGAATTACTACAATCTCAGAGAACTGGATGAGCAACTGAACACCGATTTTGTTGTAATCTTCTATGAGAAACATAACACCAACTAGGTAAAGGTTTCGTGGTGGAGAGAGGATAAAAATTACACCAATCAGACCTCCGGATGGTACTCGACAACCAACTTAAGGGAGTCGTATATCTATCTGATGGCCCTCATCTGTCGATTTTATGGGGAGAAAGATTGTTCCAGATTTTTAAAGGCATGGATGCCTCTAGCTTACACGATAGCCATTTCTGGGAGAGGCTTTAATTGGGGTGCAATCATTTCCAAGTAGTTGAGCATTTTCATTCAACAGGCTCAGACGCAAAAAGAAGGAGAGACTCCATCCTTCTACATGGATTCTTATTTATTAGACGTTATCTACGCCAGAAATATATTTTATGGAATGAAATTGAGCTGGCACGCCTCAGAACTCCCGATCCACATATATTTCGGTGTCTTATGGGAGAACAAGTATAAGAAATCCTATTCCCTCATCTGCGATCAATTCATCGCGCGTATTCATTTTTTTCTTTTCAAGAAAGAGTGCCCAAGACTGTCAGCTGCGACCAAAAAGATGATATCAAAGGTAGATCACTGGTACATGGATGAGCACAATACCTACATCATAGTTTTTAGAGCCACCATAGAACCACACCTTTTACCTATGTATGTTCCTGATCGGCTAGTAGAAGGTGAAATTTGTTACCAAACCATCCTGCAAGGTTACAAAGCCACTCTGGTAAAAGATCAGAAGTGGGTATTCATACCTTATGGATTCCATATAGGTTTCTACATGCTAAAAGACACAGCTCAAGCCAAGCAGGAAGGACTGAGTCAATTAGAGTTTCGATTCCAGACCGACCGTTTTCGCAAACATGACCCAAAGGGTCTAGTATTGAAGCACACATTGCAAGTATCGTCATGCTGGCCCTATGCCCATGACAAATTTGAAGATGAGGTCTTCACCAAAAATGCTCAAGACTGGGATGAGGTGGTGGAAAGGATGTCTGATCCTAAGATGACTAGGTTCAAGGCCATGAGTCTAGATGAACAAGTGACAACCCTGGAACAATCGGATCAAGGGGCCCTCAGGGCTAGAGAAGAAAGGATAGCATCTAAAGAAACTGAAGCAACGAAAGCCCCCTTGATAGCCCCAATGCAAGGCAGAGATATCCATTTAGCAAAGGATGTGTAGGAAATGAGACTTCTCATGTTAGAATGGGTGCAGTGGGTGCTTGATCAGCTACAAGATGAACCAGACCTATCAGAAACAACAGGGTCCCCTGCCAATAACCCAGACAAAAGTCAGGGGGGTACAAGTGGCCCTAAATTTATAGATCTTGATGAAATTTTCAAACTGGATGACTTTTAATTCGTAACCACACCAGCTGGATCACCGAAAAGTGTGGTGAATCATCCAGAAACATTTTGGGTATTAGTGCAAACAAGCGCATCAAACCCCTTGAGAGATTTTATAAATATATATGATGATTATGAAAGACTAGAAGCATCTCTCGGGACCCCTATGCATGTCGAAGAAGAAAAGGGACATGAGAAGGCATCTTCCTGTCTTCCCGAGGTCCAAACCCAGGGGGTCCCATAGAATGAAAAGGAAACTGAGAGTGTCCCAGACACTAAGATGCCCGATGCACCAGAGACCCGAATAGACAGTCTGAAGAATGAGTCAGGGTCGGACGATACTAAGGAGGAACTCACACAACAGGAAATCAACGTTTCAACTGTTGTTGAACAAGTATCGAGTCTATCCCCGATGCCTCTATTTCACTTGGTACTCAAAAAACCTATGGGCGACAGAAAACAGTCGGACCTTTGGAGCATAATGAGGAAGTTCAAGAACCCAACCTTGAACAAGTATACACCAATAGAAGTCCGAGAAACACACTCACATGGGGGAATCAACATATTCCTGAACCTGTGGATGAAATAGCCGACATACATGCCATAGCTTATGATCGAAGGAAGAAGGCTATCGTCCAAAGAACCACCAAGAATAGGACGATAACTTTATATCGCTCCATCCTCATCACTACCGAGGAACATTTGATCAACATAGAACATGCTAAAGCATCCGAACTCATCGGCATAGGGATGGAAATCACAGATGCCACCCTGGATTGAGCTAAATAGGATGAATCAGAGTTGGCCGCCACCCTGAAGGAACTAGAAAATTTGAGCCACCTGGATAAGTACTATCAGGAAACCACACAGGCCATGGTGTAAGGAGTGAATTCAAGGAGGCCTATAGCAAGTTCACAGCCGAGCGACACCTATTCACTAAAGGGATATCCGAGCTCTAGGAAGACACTCTCATGGAACTTGCGATGTGCAAGGATATGGACCGGTGGTATGAAAAAGCACAGCAAGCCATGGAGAGAGTCGACTACATTGGTGCAGTGCAACAGGGTCGAGATAAAGAATAACACGAGATTTGGGTGTTGAACGAAAGAAGTCTTGATCGCATAAATAAATTGGCCAAGTATTGGGCGAAAATGTCTCGGGAACCACATCGAGAAATTCAAGCGAAATGGGTTAAGAGCAAGAAACATTGGATTAAGATCAATCAGGTGATGAAATATATCGGACTTCCTGAGTTCGGCACACTCGATGACTTTACCGACTTGCGCGACATAGTCTAATTGCACACCAAGCAATATGAAACATGGTCTAAAAGACTAGAAAAGGTGACAGACACAACACTAGGTCGGGTATGACAATTTATGGAACACCCGATCAAAGCTCGGGCTATGTTATAGCAGTTAAGTACCAGTCTGGTGAAGTATCGGGCACATGCGATAGATATAATATAGATTTACGTGGCTCCGATGGAACAACACAGATTCCCATACGCCAACACCTACAAGGATGTAACGACCCTGCTTAAATAGATGTATAAGGATTATTAATTATAATTAATTTGATAATCTGACTGTCCTAATATGTTAGTTAAACAATAATTATTTATTAATAATATTAACTAATTAATTATTATTAATTACTTGTTCATATTTGTCAATGATTAATTAATTATTAATTGACTCATTAATTATTTGAGTAAAGAATTAAAGGGGTTAATAATTTAATTTATTAAAGACTTACGTATACAGGGGGGGAAAGAAACATTAAATAAGGGGATAAGACATTAAATATAGGGATAAGAAACATTAAATAAGGGGATAAGATAATAAATAAGGGGATAAGATAATAAAGAAGGGGTAAGGTAATAAAGGAGGGATAAGGAAATTAATGAGGGGGAGGAGAGTCGGTGAAACGGGAAGATATGACGAGAAGAGACGGATGGGGAAAGGATCATTGTTTTGGGAGGAGGATTGTTCTATGGATATTTTTTTGTGGGATATTGGTTGGTCTGAGCAGTTTGGTTTTTTTTTTGGGTGAACCATTGCAGGGGGAACCAGGTTTCTTGGGGTTTTGGGCACAAGGTCTAGGATTCCTTTTGGTATCCTAGAGCTAGGGAGCCAGACAGGCTGCTCCTAGTTGGCTGGGAGGTTAGTTGGTTTGGGCAGGGTATGGTCAAGCAACAAGCTGGGCAAGGCAGCAGCAATGGGGAGGAAAACAAGACAAACAGGAGTTTAGCATCAGACGAAGGTATTTTAATTTACGTATTTTTTATGTATTTAAGGATTATGAAGTGTTATAAGGTTGTTCGTAAGCTTATTATGTTCAGTTCAATAAATTTTATATATGTTAGTTATTGGTTATATGTTGGTTATGAAGTAATAAAATTGTTAGGATAGCACTCCTTAAAATAATTTGTTTTTTTTTAGTTTTATAAGGCTCTGTGGAGCAGAACCTTACAGAGGAGTTGTTCATTAGTTGGTCGGAGTATGAGAAGAGTCACCCTTTTAAGTGATATTTTGAGATAAATGTTAGAAAATTGTTAGGATATAACGCCGCGTGGCAAATTTTTATTTTACTCATCTTCACTTTAGCCATTATTTATAGTTAATTTTATGTTATAAATAAGAGCATCGACCAATTAGTTAGAGGCCGATGGTTGTTGCAAGAAACTCTCATTTTTGGTTTTGCTAAGAATTATTTTGGATCTACCTTTAATTGAGAAGTCCTTTCAGACCAGAGACAAAATTGTATTTTCATCAAATGCGTGTATGATTGGATGTGAAGAAGAATTATTTCCTATCTTTTCTCATGAATGTATGCTGTAACAAGTAAGAGTTATTAAATCTATTGATAAGTTATCTGATGCAATGTTTTACATTTCTTTTCTTTAATGATGAAGATGAATCGGTGTGTTATTATGTGATGGATGATTAGAGTTAAGTGAATTATTTTACTTGTCATTATTTTATCACATGCATTTTTTCTTCTGCTAATTAGTATCTCAGCCATAAATTGGATTACTCACACAATTAACATATTAGTACTAGGCATGTGGTAGACGATCATTCCCAAGCTCAGTCTCTTCTCCAGTATTTAGAACCCTTTCCCATTTTGTTTCCAAGTTGGTTTATATCGACTTGCATCTTATATTTGTCCCACCTAAGAGTAAAACACAAAAAGAGAAATTCCAAATTGAAGGAGACACCTTCGCAAGAAAACGTAAAGCCCATCGATTAATTAGATGGATCACAAGATCTGGAGAACCAGTCCACTATTAAACGCTGCAGAGTCTAATTGGGCCTCAGTGGAGGGTTTGGTTCCTACTGTTGAATTAAAGGGATTTAGGACCCATCAACAGGTTGTTGCTAAGGCTACTGTCACTTTGTATGCTTTGTCTTGTAGTACTTCTATCTATTGTGTAGGGGCCTCCTCCTCTGCCTTTAACTTATTTATTTCTGAATACAAATTTCTATTCTCATTCATTTTAGTTACCACCTTTGTTGGTGGTAATGTGCCCATCGTTTCTTTTAACTTCTGTGCCTTTTCCTGTGCAACCTATATCTTCTAGCTAATATTTGGTTTCTCTTTATCTTCACTGAGTTGTGTCCTGACACCCATGGTTCCTGTATAAAGCTTATCATATTCTACATTGATATTCTTTATGCTCTCCACCGTTGTCATCACTATGTGCTCCATTTTATCCCTTTCTTTAGGTGGAGTGCTCGGTGTCATACGTGATTCTAAGTTGACTATTTGTGCATGGAATCCCTAAAGAGATTTAATTATTTGTTCTTTGACTGGGGCCTTTGTTTATTTTTGTGCTTCTGGGATATCCTGGTAAACCTTCTCGAAGGCTTGCCACATCCTTTCAGCCTTCTGCATAGCCTCATCGTGCTTCTTATTGACCTTTTTGAACTCCATCTGCAAGGCTACGTTCTCATCCATAACCTTAACTAACTCGCTCGATGTCTTTCTTGCACACAATCTCATCTCTTGCACCATGCTCAACTACAATTCTTGTAAGACATCTTTTGGCAATTGAGATAACAATAAGTACTCAATGTGACCAAGTTCCCTTACCTGTTCCTGCATCTCTGTGGTGGGGAACTCTACCACCCTTGTCACTAGCTTGATCAATCATCATTCTCCTATTACTGCTAACAATTGAGAGGTTGACGGCCTTACCTCCCCATTATTATTAGTTGTTTGTTCATCCTCTGCCTATTACACTGACAAGATCTTGGCTTCTTCCATCAATTGTGGCAACTCATCCATCTTCTCCTACATCCGTCTATGCATCTCTTCCTAATGATATGTTGCATGCTGAAACATGGCATCTGTGAATTCTTTCACCTGATAACCTATCTTCTCTAAATATTCCTATGTCAAGGATTGAATAGTCACTTCCTTAACAGATTTTCACTTTGTCCTTTGTGGGATATATCTTTTTGTCTCCGATTATTTCCTCTTTTTGTATGGAAATGGTGATGTCTTCTACAAGGTTCCTTTAGTGTCATTTCATAATCTATATGGATGTCGGTGGCCTCCCACCTATTCCAACTGGTTCATTTTGGTAGTTTTCCAGTTTGGTAGTTTTTTCCTAGTTTTTGGGTCCCTAACTTCTAGGTCCGTTTTGAGGTCCTAAACAATTTTTTTAGGGCTCACCATAGTCATACTATAGACAAAGTTAGAGTCTAATGACAACATGTGCATTCCTTGGATATATCTTTCCAATGAGCTATCATGCGCCTAAAACAAAGATCCTATGCAAAAGTTATGACCATTGGAAGTTGATGTACTAGCTTACCCCAACGGGGCCCAAATGAATTTTGTCACTTCATCTCCTACGGTTAGGTTTTTGATTTCTAGGGTTTTGGAATTCATGTTGATTGCAAAAATTATTTCAATGCCTCATTGTACTTATATTCTTGTGAATGAGCATAGTCGTCACATCTCTTCTTAGAGATAAGCCACGACCATTCCAACAAGCTTGTTTTCCCCTGCATTTTACAGTTTCAGCTTATTTCCTTATTGAATAGAAACCCATTTTATTGTATCTCTATTATTATGTGTTAAGAATATTTTAATAATAATCTGTATTCATTTCGTTTTGCTCATAAAATCTGGATCATTGCCTTTTCCCTGTTCAGTTCCTTCTTCTTCCTCATCATTGATCTCTTGGATTTCTTGGTTTTGTTTTGTTTCTTTGATATCCCTGCTTTTGTTGGTGGAATCTTCCACTCATCATCCCAATTGACCATGATATGGCCCATTTCCTCCTCAGGTAACTTGTATTGAGTGGGAAACCATTATTGATCCAGGTCCTTTTTAGCTTGTATGTACATATGGTGACACCATGCCTTAAAGTGTGACACTACTTTATATGCCTCGACCACCTGTGGTGGTATGCACAGTGTCCTCTCAATGTTGTCTCAAATGGTTTATTTATAAATATAAAAGGCTACATTGGTGTCCATCCAATTTTCTTTGTGTGTAGTAAACCATAAATTTTGATAATGCGCACCTAGACATGGATTGTTCTTAACTCCCAAACATTACGTGTCATCTGGCTCCCTCCATGTTGATAGTGAAATTAGAATGAGTATCCAGGCATAGTGGAAATCAGTCCCTTTATCTTTCACCTCTTCACAATCAATCATGAATTGGTTTAGTAAAAGGTTCACCCAGTTCATCTGGATGCCCTCGATGCACTTTTCCACTACTACTATGATTGTTGTTGGGACTTGCTATTTTCTTCACTTTCTTAATGACTTACACACTAAGGATTTCATTGCAAACCTTACTATTGGGTCACATATTCTTGTGACATCTAATCTGCACTATCCTCAGAATGTATGGAACTTCTCCTTCATGCTCTTAGATAGAGCCTTTTCATTCTTCCCGTCGAAAAAAAAACAATGATGGGTCCTTCCCCTACGAAGAAAGATCAATAATGCTCACGATCAAATCAATATTGATGGAAATTGGTCTGTCGAGCCACATGTATCCCTAGTGCATACAACTCAACAACAATTTTACACATGCATTAATCTCTAGGCTCCTTCCAAAATGTGGTATGTCGTACAGGATTAAAATACCTACTTTATGCAACCTCGTAGCCCACATTTGTGGTTCTATAACTATCATCTGAGTCTCAGAAGTAATGTTCTTCTTCAAGAACTTGTTCATCACTAACTCAGGAAACTTATTCTCATCTTTGATGTCATGGTCGACATACTTCAAAGTGGGTATCAAGGCTAACATGTCCCCTTCTACAATCAATCCCTCTGGAATATGTGGTTCTACAAGTGGATACTTCACATCCTTCTATAAGTTGACCTGTTTCACGGATGAATTTATTAGTGGTATGTAGTATATGGGGAATCTCACTACTGAGGAGGATGCCTCTATCGCCTCTTAAACTATTGGTGTCATTAATGGCTAAGAGTGTTGTTTCTTCAGGACTAAAGTTGAAGTTTTTGTTGCCTTGGGTGGTGCCATCTTCCTCTATGAATGTTTGTTGGGATTTGAACCTTGGATCTATAACTTGGATATGCAACTTAGCTTTTCAACTCAACTATGGAACTCTTCTCTACAACTCAGCTCTGCAACTCTACTGTGCAACTCGGCTCTGCAACTCATCTCTGCAACTCTTCTATCTATGTGAACTATAATTGACAATAACGTTTCCCCATTGAACCTTCATGCCTAAACTTACCATCTAATACACAAATGATTTGCATTCATTATCTATCATAATGATGCAGTAACTCCATATCTTTAGTGAATTATCCATTAGATTATGTAATCTATCAAAATCTTCTAGTTGGTTTTCATTTATAATTACGCAGCACCACTACTTTGTCATTATGGTATCTTTTTATTGCCCGTTTTGTCATGGATTGTCTTAAATTATCGTAACTATTATCTGCATGATATAGTCATTATACACAAACTTTATTCCTTTGTCTATGTTCTCTTTTTCCTACTCCTTTCTCTTCTGCAACATTTTCCTAATTTTACTTAACTACTTGGACTCTTCAACTACCAATTTCTTCCCTGAACCATTTTCTTTCTTTTCCCTATTTTTTTTTTCTTTTTCCTTCTTTTTCCACCTTTTATTTCTATAGTACACTATGATACAGGGTATGTGGTACATATCCTTTGCAGGTCGCCTAGTGTGAGAAAGGAAGACCGTCCCTGTATAGTTTTATCTGACTTCCGTTAACTAGTCCTTCCATGACTTTTCCATCCAACTATTCTAGTTGAAAAACACCTGCTTTTGTCACATATCTGATCACGTATGGTCCTAGCCAGTGCATCCTGAACTTTCCAGGGTGATGTAAGAACTTCTTTTCATAGATCAGTACTAAATATCCTATTTGTAACTTCTTTTGCTTGATGTGTCTATCATGCCATGACTTGTCATGTGCCTTCTATACTTCTTGATAGAAACCTGCGACAAACCGGTCTTCCTCTAATACCAGTAGTTGTGCTAGTATTTCTTCTAATGCGTCAAAACCTATAAGTATTTTATCGCAACAATGCACAAAATCAATACAAGAAATTCCATGGACATGATTGCTTCCTGAACATACGCTAATCTAAAAGGTGTTTGACCTAACAACTTCTTGCATGTAGTTCTATAATCTCATAACACTGTAGGAATTCTTAAGTCCCAATCATCCCATCCTACATTAAATACCTTTGTTAATGCATTCTCCAGTATCTTATTTGTAACATCCCTCGTTGCCCATGTCGAGGCATGTTACTCCAAAGAATTCTTTCATTCTCCCTGTGGAACATACTGTAACATACCCAACATCCAACTGGGCTATGCCACATAAATTTTTTGAACTGCATGCAATTAAACAATATACAGACATAACTCTTGTGGAAATATGTATATAAAATGTAAGCAGAGAAATACATTTGTAAATGCATGGATTAACACTGAAATAACAATAAACTTATACATGCATCATATACCAGAAATACCCATAAATATATAGGTAGTTATAACCACACATAGGATAAACCCATAAAAATAAACACGTAAATAATAATGTAGCATGTAAATTTATCACACAATTGACACTTATGTTGGTAAGAATATCACCAATTGCATGCAAACCTTCCACGAATCTCCTAGCCTTATACCACACTGCTCATCACTCTCAACAATGGATCACCCCCAAGCTAGGACCAAACTCCACCAGGGTAAAGGGATTCCTAACTGGGCTAATGGTTCATAGACAACATGAAAGACTCCATCATAGGTGCCAACTCAAACTAAAAGCCTACAGTCCCTCACTCCCCACATTCCTGTCCCACCCCAGGAAGTGTGCCCCTTCTCTTCTCAACAGTCCTTTGACTGTTCCACTTCCTTTACAGGCTTCAACAATAGGCCGAACTAGAAGTCTCAGATCCCTGTAGCTACAGTTTAGCACCTTCGGGAAATCAATTTCACAACAATCCTCTCATCCAGAGAGAAATTACTCACGGGCCTGACAACCTGCCTCTTCAATATCCCACGGGCTTGACAACTCGCTTCTTCAGTCCAACTCCCAATCTAACTAGGTACACAAGCATGTATGGATATGGATACAGGTTCAGATACAATGACATGAAGGTAAGTAGGATAACTCAATGAATGTGTGAATAATCATGAATGGTTAACTAGGTGACTGAATGATGGAATGAATGAATGGGAAAATGAACTAAGTCCCAATAATAAGTATGCATGTTCCCAACTTGACACTTGTCATGTTGGGAGCTAGTTTGGCCCACTTGTCCCCAACTTTGGAGCTTAGGTTAAAATAATTATCCATACTTTATACTTAAAAAAATATCAATATAATATTCCTTTTGAGCTTAATCTACCTAGATTAGACCCTTTTCCTTAACTTTTAGACCCCCCTTTTCCTAACTAGTGGAGTTTAGTCCCCGATACTCTTTTATTGTGGTCGGTCTGTGCACAACGATGTATTTTATATTAATGATGAGACATATACAAAAATATGTGCACTGGCCTTTAACATCTAAGCTCTCTGGCCTAATTCAAAACACAAGCATCCTAGCTTATAATAATTGGCTCACCAGCCTATAAATCACATCATATACACAAAGGCTCCCTAGCCTCAAAATCGCATGCACTTAGGTTGTTGCATGCGGTATCCTGGAATGTGAACACTTCATCATTTTATTGTGCAATGCATGCACGCACTATGCCATGAAAGGTGCATACAAAAATGATGTCAAACAACTCACCATCTTACGTACGTTTGTATTTATATTTACAATTGGATTCAACCTAAGGATATTACAATCCCCTCCCCTTATTTATGCATTTTCCTCAGTGTATTATGTACACATATACAACAAAAATTCCAGAAATCCTCAAAAAGATGCAGGTATTCTACCCTTATTGCATCCCCATGCTCCCAAGTAGCGTCTGCAGGACCGTACCAAGTCCATTGGACCCTTACAAGCCCTATGGATCGATTCCAAAGTTGATTGATTTTTTTCTCCAGAATGCATACCAGATGCACCTGAAAAGTGCCTTCTTGCTCCACCTGAATCACATTCTAATCAATAACATGATTAGCATCAGGTATATATTTCTTTAGAAATGATACATGGAATACATTATGAACAGACATAGATGCAGGCAATGCAATCATATAAGCTATTGGACCAATCGTCTCTAGGATTTCAAATGGCCCACAATAGTGAGTTTCCAACTTTGAACAATTTCCCAACTTCAGGGAACTTCTGTTGGCCTTCACTTTCAAAAATACAAGATCTCCCACTTTAAATTCCCTGTGATTTCTTCCCTTATCAACATAGATTTTATGCCTATCTCGAGCAACCTTTAAATTTTGTTTTATTTTCAACATTTTCTCCTCCATTTCCCTTAGTAAATCTGGCCCAACCACTGCTCTATCTGCTGGGTTATCCTAGCTTACCGGTGTGTTGCACTTTCTGCCATAAAGTGCCTCAAATGGGTCATCTAATTTATAGATGTTTGGTACTCATTTTTATAAGCAAACTCTACCAAGTGTAGGTAGTCTTCCCATTTTGATGGTTTATCCATCACATACATCCTCAACATATCCTCAATCACTTGATTCACTCTCTCTATTTGTCCATCTGATTCTGGATGATAAACTATGCTAAAATTCAAATTTGTTGCAAATCCATTAAACATTCCCTTTCAAAAATTTGAGGTAAATTTTGGATCCCTCTGAGACACAATTGTCTTGGGTATACCATGTAATCTAGCAAATTATCTCATATAAACAACAACAATGTTGGTTTACTTGTGAGTGAGCTTAACTAGAATAAAATGGGTAGCTTTAGTAAGCTTATCCACTACTACCATGATAAAATAATGTTGCTTGTTTGTTCTGGGCAGTTTGGTGATGAAATTCATTGTTAAAACTTCCCATTTCCACTCGGGAATGGGTAATGCTTGTAGCACACCAGCTGGGTGTCTATGCTCGACCTTTACCTTTTGACAATCCAAACATTTGGAAATAAAATCAACAACTTCTTTCTTCATGCCCGACCAATAATATTGGCTTTTGACCACTACAATATTTTTCTGATAACCTAGGTGCCCAGCATAAGGTACATTATGCATTTCTCTCAATATCAGATTTTTCAATTCATGAGAATTTGGTACATAAATTATGCCCATGTAAATGAGAATTTCATCATTATCTATCTTGTAATCTTCAATTTTCTGCTGCAAATTACCTTGCTGTAATTTTGCCACTAATTCTTTATATTGCAAATCTGATTTGGCATCCTCTAAAATTTTGTGTTTCAAATCTTATTAGTACATGCTAATGGTTATAGCATGCAATTCATGCACTCTTATGTTGAGTGCATCGACCACTTTGTTCTCTTTCCCCTTGATATGCTTTATATCAAATTCATATTCACTTATAAATTCTAACCATCTGCTTTGCCTAGCATTTAGAGTTGGCTGATCAAATAAATATTTCAGACCATTATGGTATGTCCTTAGCTCAAACCTTTTCCCCATGAGGTAGTGTCTCCATTTACTCAAGGGATGCACTATGGTTTCCAACTCTAAATCATGAGTGGCATAGTGTCTTTCATGCTCCTTCAACTTCCTTGATTCATAACATATAACAAACCCATTTTGACTGAGGACTCCACCAAGTCCTTCTTTACATGCATTTGTGCATACAATGAAGTCTTAATTTGGGTCTGCAATCCTTAGTATTGGAGCACTTGTTAACAATTGTTTCAATTGTTGGAAACTCTTTTCAAAATCCAATGTCCAATGAAACTTCACATCCTTCTTTTGCAAGGAAGTGATTGGGTGTGCAATCTTTGAGAATCCTTCAATAAATCTCCTATAGTATCCTACAAGGCCCATGAATGATCTGACCTATGTCACATTCTTTGGTGCTGACCATTCTCTAATGGCTTCTAGCTTCCGAGGATCCACTTCTATCTCATCTTCTAAAATGATATGCCCCAAATAATGAATTTTCTTTTGATAAAATGAACACTTGCTCAACTTGGCATACGACTGATGTTCCCTTATTACTTGCAACACCATCCTTAAATGATGCTCATGCTCTTCTTATGACTTGGAATATACAAGGATGTCATCCAAAAAGACAATGACAAACTTGTCTAAATATTCTCGAAAAACACCATTCATTAAGCACATGAAAACAACTGGTGCATTTGACAACCTGTAATATCCCTAAGGACGAACCCATTTGTAAGTGTAAATACCAATGTACTTAAGCTGGTGAGTTGTTTTGATATCATTTTTGTATGCACATTTCATGGCATAGTGTGCGCATGTACTGCGCAGTAAAATGAGGAAGTGTGCACATTCCAGGATACCGCGCGCAACAACTTAAGTGCGCACGATGTTGAGGCCAGGGAGTCTTTGTGTATATGATATGTTTTATGGGCTTGTGAGCTAGTTATTATAAGATAGGATGTTTATGTTTTGATTAGGCTGGAGAGCCTAGATGTTAAAGGCCAGTGCACCTATTTTTGTACATGTCTCATATTTAATATAAAATACATTGTTGTGCGCAGACCGACCACAATAAAATATATGGGGGACTAAACTCCACTAGTTAGGGAAAGAGAGGGGCTAAGTTAAGGAAAAGGGATAATTTAGGGAGTTTGAGCCAAAAAGGAATATTATATTAATATTTCTTAAAATCATAAAGTATGGATAATTATTTTATCCTAAGTTTTAAAGTTGGGGACAAGTGGGCCAAAGTAGCTCCCAACATGACAAGTGTCAAGTTGGGGACATGCATACATATTGTTGGGACTTACCTCATTTTGAGATCTCCCCTGTCATTAAGAGGATCAATGTTTCCATCATTCCTTCCACCATTCAGCCATGATTCCATGACCATTTTTCACTCACGCAGTCAGTTATCCTTTGACATTCATTTCATTGTATCTAAACTTGTATCCATGGTCATAGAGGTTGGTATAGATAGTTAGTTGGGAAGCTGGACTAAAGAAATGGGTTGTCAGGCCCATGGGATACTGAAGAAATGGGTTTTCAGGCCCATGGGATATTGAAGAGGCAGGTTTTCAGGCCCGTGAGAAATTCTCTGGGTGAGAGAATTGTTGGGAGTTGATTTCCTGAAGGTGCTAAACTATTGTTGAAGCCTTGGAAGGGAAGTGGGGTAGTTGAGGGACTGTTGAGAAGAGAAGGGGCACACTTCCTTGTGTGGGATGGGCATGTGGGGAATGAGATATTGTAGGTTGTTAGTTGAGTGAGGACCATGATGGAGTCTTTCATGTTTCCATGAGCCATTAGCCTGGTTAGGAACCCTTTACCCGGGTGGAGTTTAGTCCCAGCTCGGGGGTGACTCACTATTGAGAGTGATGAACAGTGTGGTCTAAGGCTGGGAGGTTCATGGAAGGTTTGCACGAAGTTGGTGACATTCTTAACAAGATAAGTGCCAATTGTGTGATAAGTTTACATGTTGCGTTGTTATTTATGTGTTTATTTTTATGGGTATTTCCTGTATATGTTGCATGTATGCGTTCGTCTGTTATTTCAGTGTGAATCCATGCATTTACGAAATGTATTTGTTTTTTTACGTTTTACATGTAAATCTTCCACAGGTGTTCTGTGTGCATAAGTTTTAATTGCATGCAGTTAGAATTTGTTTTATGTGGCATAACTTAGTTATATGTTGGGTATGTTACAATATGTTCCGCAAAGAGAACGTAAGTGTTTTCTGGCATAGCGTGGCCCGACATGGATGGTTGGGGACGTTACAATATAATATGATAGCATGAAAGAATGTTCTGGAGTGGCATTTTTCGACCTATGGGTGGTTGGGGATGTTACAAATTGGTATCAGAGCATGGAATAATGTTTTGGAGTGGCATTTCTTGGCCTATGGGTGGTTGGGGATGTTACAAATTGGTATCAGAGCTTCAGTTTTCAACACTGAGCCTGGATGGGCTGAGAAAGTTGAGTTGAAGAAAAATGTCACAGAGGATTTATTTTGAAGTGGCCAAATTTCAGTTTGTAGAACATCCATGGTAAACAATAACAACAACTGGGCGGAAATGGGGAAAAGCCCCAATTTCTGTGGTTGAATTCATGAGAAAATGGAGAAATTCAACCAAGTGATGAGATATTACTGATTTAATATCTGTTCTAGCAAATTCAAACCTGGATTTGGTCGAATTTGAAGTTATAGTGAATCCATAATAGTTGGAGCGAGTTTTATAATTAAAATTCCCAATTCGTGAATTGAGTTTGGGAAAAATTCATTCCAAAAATGTCAACCCACAATGATTTGTTTTTACAGAGGTTGAGCTGGTGTTATAGGGATGAAATTGAATGAATTTCATAGTTTCTGAATGTCTATGGTGAATTGGGAAAAGCCCTAATTTCTGCAGCGGAATTCATGAGGAATTGATGCACATAAAGGTGAATGTGCACAGTTGGGCACACCAAAAATTCATGTGGTGCAGTGAAAAGCTCGGGATAGGTATAATTCGGCACTGTGTGACAAAGTATTGGTCTGCTGATGTGCGCGTTGAATTTTGGCCTTGAGAGAAAAAATGATAGCGTGCAGGTGCACGTGATAAAAATTTAGTATCGCGCAGAAAAAAATGGTTTCAGGGTGCGTGCAAAATTTTTTGGTGTCGCGTAGAAAAATATTGGTGTGTGGATGCGTGCGCTAAATTTAGAATTGCGCAGTGTGCACACACATAGTAATTGTGCATGTGGTGTGCATAGTATTGCAAAGCACATGGGAGTTTGGTTGGTGCACGCACAGTATGAGTATAAGTTGTCTCGCGACAGTGTAATCAATGGTGCGTGCATATTATTGTGCATGGTCTGGGCATATTGAACTTTGGCATGGTGCAATGCATAGAGAGAAATGCATGTGGAATATCAATGCATGATACAAAGAACTACGTGCAATGGGTATTAGTGCAAGAACCAAAAGTGCGCACAAGTTATTGGCACGACAAAGAAGTGATACACAATGGTTTTAAAGTGCGTGAAGCACAATTTACCTTATGATGTTGCAGCACATGGTAAATATGGGTTCATAGATTGAAATTTGTGTGTGCAAAGTTGTTTGAAGGGTGAAGAACAACAAAAATAGTGAAGGGTAAATTATAAGACCCAACTAGCTCCATGGAGCCATAACTTTCTGCTCAAGGCTCAGAATTGAGCATGTGAGCAGGCATTGGAAAGGTCTTGGATAGTGGAATATAATTATCCACCTAGAAAATTGATCAAGGAATTCAAATTTCCAAGAAACCAGAAGAAATAATTCTGATATATATTATTGAACTAGAATGGTTCATATTCTCATGAAATTGTTGAAACAATTAGCCTGACAAGTTTTTTTGGCTGCACATTTTGAAAAGTTAACAGCAACTAGATCAATATCAGTTTAGAGTCCAGAGTAATGGAGGAGGCACAAGGTAATTGCATCTATGAAGATGAACTCAGAGGGATGGATGTCCATTTGAGCATTGAAGGAACAAACTCCAATGGACATGGAGAAGAAAGGAATGAAAACATGAATATGGCAGAGACCATTAAAAATTTGCAGAAGGATGT
>JZKD02S1312534.1:157749-172769 GCA_000966675.3 Picea glauca
TGCACACACACACCAACATTTTTTTGCGCGGTGCCAAAATGAGCACTAATGGTCATATTTTGTCAACAATGACTATTCTTCCTTCCAACAACTAGTTTCACTTGTCAAATCAATTAATGAGTAGTTGTGAATTCTCTCAAATAGGATTTAGTGGTTAAATTAACCACTTTGTTTGGGAATAGAGTGTCTTTGAATAAATTAATTATTTTGCATGTGGAGAGAGCATCTTTGACTTGTCAAAAGTTTTCCAATTCTAGAATAACCCAAACATTCCACTCCTTGACCATTGACCTTGTAAAATGTGTCCAACGATTTTGTAGAAGAATTGGGACAATTTTTTGTTTGGGGAGACTTATCTCCTTCAATATTCCATCAACCAAAATTATAAGATATGGGTTTTACTCGTGATTTTTTTCTGCTCATTTTGAACCCATGTTGTATTTTTGTCTCCAAGGTGTATCTTATGAAAAGATGTGCAATGTTGAAAATTTCATTAATATTTTTTCAATCAAAATTTTGCAACACGGGTTTCGCTCATGATTTATTTCCAGTCATTTTAAGCCCATGTTTTATTTTTTCCTCAGGGACCTCTTCATGAAAATGTGTGCACTACATGAAAATATGTGCAATGATGAAAAATTTGCGAGACTACCATGTTGAGAACAAAAATGATAGTGCACCATGGCCAAGGTATGCCTACATACTCAATATAAGATAACCATGTGGGAATGCATAGGTGTCCATGACATGGACCGAACTAGGCCCCACAAACTACAATCAACCCTACATAAGACATGTTGCTTCACACAATCATGTGTCCCCAATATATCCATGCCACAACCTCCAATCCTATCCAAGATGATAGATGGTGAGAAGGGGACATAAGGGGATTGATCATGATCGGAATATGTATGGAAGTCCACTACAAAAATAATCCACTATGCTTTACATGGATTTAACTTGCATCCTTGGGATTATAATGGTGTATCCAAAATGAAAACTCTAGGGTACCTCCCGGAGAGGTAACAATAGGATCCAATTGTGGACGCATGCTCTTCTTGAGAGGATGTGAGAACCCCATGATCTTAACCTATAGACCTGAAACAATCTCAAATAAAACATCAAATGCTAGGAGAGAGAGTAAGACATAAGTCTCATCCCTTCCTAGAAAGTAAAAATAAATCAAATCAAAATTGCAATCTAATATATGAAAAGGAAAATTTGAAATGAAAAATTGTAATGAAAAGCTAAACTACTGCTCATGATGGAGCTTATTCTAACAAGATAAAATTTCAACTATTATTACTCAATTGAAATCATATAATCAAAATTTGAAAGGAAACAATAACAAAATGAAAGCATCTAAATTAAACTAAACTACACAAATGCTCATAATAGAGAGCTTATTCATCCTATCTACTCTAATCAAGCAACAAAATATATTAGGTAAAATCATATAACCAATGCAACCAACATAGAAACACATTATTACCTTGGGTTTTACCTTTGTGTATGTTTGCTAAGCAAAAGAGTGATATGTCAAACCTATAGCAAGCATATGTTGGTAACTCTTTCATGAATCAGGAAGATCATCATGCAAAAGAGTTACAATGGAGTACCATGCATCCCTTGTACTATTACATGCTTCTTCAATCCACAACTCAACATGGCTGATGCAATTATTGTTCTAATTGATGGCATTGAACCACTCATCAATGTTATTCATTGCACTATCAAGTAAAAGAGGCTTTGATGGTGTCTCTAGCTGGAACCTGCATGAAAATTGTTGACCTCCCTGGATATATCTAATCACATACCCATACATATGATGAGATAATAAATAAGAACTGAAACCAAAAGGAAACTCACACCTTATGGTTGATTTTTGCAGCATGAAAGGATGAAAAATCATGAAGTATGTCTGAAACTAAACATGCTTTGGCCTTACCACCATCGTGGCCCTCAAAATATCGTTGTCAAATGGATCTTTATACATTTGAGAGTTATAAACCAAGGATGTACATCGTTGGGACAATTTTTTTATATCACTAATGTATAATTCCTCCTTCTCTACATGTACATATAATTGTTCTTGTATCATGGAGAAATTTGATCGCTCATATGGCCAAAAGTCTGCAATCTCACACTCATCATTCTCTGTATCATAGATGGGATCACCGTAAAAATGATAGTAACCTGTATCCCATTTGTATCTGTCAATTTGGAGAAATGCATCAATGCTCTCGGTTTCTATGCCATCATGTTTCCCATTCTATGGATAAATGCCCATCAAGTCGTCCCATTCTGAATCACTACATGATGTATTATGAAAATATAATGATCGAAAAGGCATGTAGGTTGTGTGATCTGTGCTTTCATCTAGAGGTGGGAAGGTGGATTATTGAATATCATTGTTAACAATGATTTCCTCATTCATTTGATCTTCAATTGTACCTTGATTATCGATGGAAAGATGAGAAAATTTTGTTCCACTGTTCCTTAATATGATGCCTTCTTCTTCTTTATCCACATGGCTATAAATTTCTTCTTTTGTATCTATCATAACCTCGTCACTATCTATAAGAAAAGACTCATTACTATTGCTTTCCTTTTGATATGACACACCAAGTTTTTTCGTAAGGTATTCTTCGTCACTGAATTACTTAAGGCTTTCGAGGTAAAGTTTCCATTCCTTGTCCATACTTGCCTCGTCCATTTCTTCAAATATTTTCAAATGGGCCTCCCATTCATCGTCCTTTTCTGAACTAGAGAGATCATGTGATAGCGGCTCATGGGAAGGGGAAGAAGTTTGAACTTCTTTCATATAAATCTTATGATCTTTGTTTCTATTGTTTATCTATATATATTCCATAGGAAGGCCAAGACCATCCTCAATAAATATCTGTACATAATATAAACCTCTTATTTCATGGACTAGGATTAGCCAACTTTCTAAATCATAATTCCACCTTAAACAAAATGCTTCCAAAAACTATGCAAAATACGGAAACATGCCTTTTCCAAGGATTTCATGTCAAATTTGTGCAGACCCTTTCAAACTCATGATGAAATATTTCGTCATGACATCCTCATGAAGGAAGTCATTTTTTTTTGCAGTATATGATGAATGCAGAAACATGTTTCACAACTGAATCCCCATATCCATAGAATATGGATAGGTCTTTTGACCCATATATATGATCGTGGGGAAAAGTATTCATACCTAAAAAGTCAACTAGAGTATAACATTCTACTAACCATGGAGGGATATCCTCCATGTTTATTAGTAGAATCTAGAAGCAAGGCTAAAATGAAAATATGAGATGAAAAATATCTATGAGAATACCACAATGGAGTCACCAATACATACCTCACTTCTTACCTCATAGATTGACTTTTTTTTGTACCTCTTTATTATGTTTTATTCAAGTGGAGTCGCCAAGTGAGATCCTGGAAGTTAGAAATGATAATAGAAATTCCACCAAGGTACAAACAAATTCTTACCAGAGATCGAGCAATGGAGTTGCCAATGTTGGAAACTTTTAATTGCAATGGACTTCTTTTATTTTTCTTCAATGGAGTCTCCAGATGAGATCCTGAAATGTTATCATATAAATCCAAAAAAATATCGTCAAAGTACAAAGAAATAAATATTACCAATGTATATGTCGTGGGGGGGGGGGGGCATTTGGTTTGAAAACCTTGTTCCCCTGTAGTGGCGCCAAAAACATGTTACTGCCCAAACTAGCAGTCCTAGAAGGTCTTAGACTGCTATGGGAGAAACACAAGGGATAGGTGCCCAATTTCACCACAACACTTATCCTCTCCCTATTCAAGCCCAACTCCCGCTCACGAAAGGCTTTGGGAGGCTTCCCTATCACACAACACAATCACCTTACTCAACTAATTAGTAGATCAATGTCTTAACTAGAAGGTTATGGTGAAGGGGTAGGAGTTAATTATTTTAATAGCTTTCTGAAATAAGTATACTAAAGAAAATAAAATGACCGAACAACAAGTAACTTACCCTTACTCTTCAAAATAATGATGAGATGAAGTACAAGAGAGAAGAGGAATGTTGTTACCACTTGTTACAACAAATTTTGTCTCACCCCATGCAAATTGCTTGGATGGCCTTTCCATTTCCCTATGAAGACTTGAAGTCCCCTCTTGTACCTTCCACAGAAAAAAAGTCACATTTTCCCACATATACATGCCCTATCAATTAGAAAACAAGTGTATACATAGGTTTCTCCACTACATTCTGTGTACATCGAGTTTTGTGCTCAAAATTAAAAATTATGTCAGGTTTCCATGCCATGTCATGATATCCATGATCCTTGACCTTCCATATACTAGAAACACTTTGAATCGATCCTTCAGTTCCATTTGAAGGCTATAAATTGATCCATATCCAAGCCTTGAAGGAGATTCAATAATTCAACTTTGAGAGAAAAGACACTCTGGAGAAATTTCACTTCATATTGAGTTTGCATCCCTTTGTCCTTGAAAGTATGAACTCTTTGTTCAGCCCCCAAGCTCTTCCTACTTTATGATGGAGAACATAATTGGCTCCTTTATATGAGATCACCTTTGGTGGAGGATTGAAGTGGTGGAGGCCCAACTAGAGGGACTTAGTTTCTCGGTTCCGATATGTGTCATTATAGAAGTTTGTCACCTATATACTTTTGTTGATTATTTTAATAGAAATACTCTTTTCTCATCCAATTGATATCTTGTAAATATTTGAATTATTATTCCATGGGCATATTTGTCATGTATGTTAATGGATTATGCTAATGTATATGATAACATTATATATTATCACCATATGCTTGTGTATCTTGGTTGTTGAGAACAACTTGTAGTTATAAATATTTGAGTTGCATGCTCAAAGGTGGTCTTCATCAAACATCCCGATGAGGTAGTCTCTTGGCCTTGTCTTGTTAGCATTTCATTTATATAGCATACTTGGGATTAGAGTTCATTTATGCATGTCATTCCGCTTGTTGTGGTTTACCCCATTCCATAGAGAGATTTTCCTCATAAAACCACTTTTCTGGATGATTAGCTATGTGATTACCTTGACCAAAGTGGCTAAAACTGAGTAATATCCTTGCTTTCATATTAAATCAGGCCTGCAAAAACACAATAAAACACAGAAAACAACTTTTAGGGCCTCCCACAAGTGTAAAAATGCACCAGATCACTAGATCACTGGGTGAGAAGGGTAGGGAATCAATATATAAGTGTAAAATAATTCCAGGATCGTTCATGTATTCTGTAAATTTAATTTCCAACAAGATGGAAATTACTTTTGTAGATTTGGGGTTCAAATCCCCCTAGGGTCAAAACCCAAAATTTGTTATAGCCAAAAATTTCAATTTTTGGGATGTAATTATGCTCTATAATGACAAAAAATAAATACATATAATGTAAATCAAATCTGGTATTGAAATAAAAGGGTTTGGAATGATAAAACTTACAAAATACACCCTTTAAAAGTGTAAAAAAGTGTAGATATGAAAAGTTTACTTGTTGTTTTACTACAGATATGCACAGTTATTCTCAAATAAACCCTTGTAATAGATAGTAAATGAAGCAAAAAACACAAGGGAATATGTATCTTGAGGTAGGGAAAAATACCAAGTGGAAAAAACCCCAAGATCTACTAGCTTACAATAGCTAAAATTCAACAACAGAGCTAGGATATGATTTTGTATATTTTTTATAATTAAATATGATTGAGAATATTTTTAATTAAAATGGTTGAATAAATTTAGAGATTTTCTTACCTTTAATTCTTACCTTATAATGTCTCTGGTTTGTACAATTATGGCCCCACAAGCTTAAGATTTGTTGGATAGATCTCTAGACAATTGGGTTTGGAGTGGAAGCACTATCACCCCCAATGCTAGAGATTTTACCAATATATGGGTTCTTCCTTGGATATTGATAGGAAATCTCCTCTACAAGATGGTTTCCAAGATACTAATTAATTTGGGTCGAAGATATAATAGACCACTTGGTTGGAGCTACTCCCAACGGAGTTGGTCCAACAACTTAACTGTATTACCCTTGGATCCCAAAAATAGAGTAAGGAGATGAAGGCCTATCTTCCTCTCTTTCATGTGACTATGTAGCCCCTCAATGGATTGGTTGAGTATCTTTTGCAAGTGTCCTAAAAAACCCTTGCCAAGAACACAATTACAAATATCCAAGAGCAAGAAATAAAGTATTACAACATATAATCCACAGTGACAGAAGAGAATTGAGTTCTATAACGTGGAATTATGATCTCACAAAGTTTCAACAACCAAAAAATGAGAGGAGTAGGTATCCTTATATAGTTATATTTGTAACGACTAGTTTCTAACTCCCTCATTAAAAATAATATTCTTGGTTTCCACATCCACAATTAGTTGGAGGCTAAACCATATAATATTTTTTTTTATTACATCCACCACTGGTCTTCTAACTCCCTCATTAAAAATAATATTCTTGGTTTTCACATCCATAATTGGTTGGAGGCTAAACCATATGATATATATTTTTTTATTACATCCACCAATGGTCAAAATGGGATAAATCCATTAAAAAATTGTTTGACCAATTTATTTATTCATATAAGTGGTGGAGGAAATAAATTTGGAGATAGAACCCTAAAGTGGATAATTGAAGGTTCTTAAGAAGATCATCTGAGAGATATAAAGGTCATATCCTAGCCTTGATTTGATAATATTTCTTCAGAATGAAACCCAATGGTTTTTGTTCAGTTTTAGGTGTGCGAATTTATGTTTTTCAACTCCCTTTACCCGACATAGCCCCATTTCCAGCAGCCTTGTTCAGTACCCCGACATGTTTACCTTAGTACCATACAAGCATGGTCCTGCTACCAATAGGCATGTTCAGTACCCCGATTGGTTTACTTGTACTTCTTGATACTTCCTTTTATTATACTACTCAAAAGATTTAGAATGGTGTATAATGTTCATTGACAACTTTAGAGTATAAGGAAGGCAGGTGGTATGAGAGTGTTTTGGAGTTATTATGCACATAATTAATTTCTTGCAATTATTCCAAGGGTGTCATCATCCACATTAGCCTTATATCTCAACTATTCAATGTATAATGGAACATCTTAGATAATGACTAAGAGGTCCCTCTAGTTAATCCTATTAGGGTTCTCATGAAAGTTCATTGAGGTTTTATAGGGGTAGTCCACTACATGAGGTTTTCATCAATACCTCCTAAGAGAAACTTGGATAAGAACTTGTTGAAACAAATAGGTTAGTATTAGACATAATGTTGTCACCACTTTTCAATGGATATGTCAATTATTAATCACTTTTTCATAATGATGAGGTAATAAGGAAAATGCACTCCATGATCATATAGAGCTAAATGTGAAAATCTCTCCTTAAAGGATAACAAGGAGGATACATTGAGATGTGAGTGTAAAAATGTAGGTGGAAGGAGTACATAAAAGTAAATAACAATTCAACACAAGACTTAGATGATTATTGATAGAAAGAATAGAAAACTATTTGTTCATACCTCCAATTACTTGAAGTGAAAACAATTCCAAGTACAAGACAAAGATCATATCACTTTGGCATCAATATCGTATTATTAACTGGTACCGGAAAAAGTTTTTGTAGTACTGGAACAGATAGCATCGGAACATGATAGTACCAGAACAATATTAGGTAGTACCAGAACAAGATAGTACCGGAATATGAAAGTATCATAAAAGGATTTGCAATACCGGAACAGAACAATACTGGAACAAGATTCTACAGTACTGGAACAGGACAATACGAGAACATGATCCTGCAATACCGAAATAGGAAAGTACTGGAATAGGATTGTGCAGTACTAAAATAGGACAATATTAGAATATGACAATACCAGAATAGGATCAGATTGTGCATGCTAAATTTGTTGACAGGTACTAGAATAACCTGTTATACAAAATATGATGTAGTGGCTTGATTGCATATCAGAATTTATAAATATTTGTGAATTCTATTAATCTTGCTGAAGTATCACACTTGAAACTAAAAACATGTTGGTACATGAAGTTTTAAATTACATTGGAAATGATAAATAAATGGAACTAGGGTTGATAGTTGGGTGCCAAATTCTGTAGTGAAGGAATAATTCTTATCTAGACAATATTCTAATTTTGAAAACATAGAGTTCATCCTTTGGACCCAAAATAGATCATCGATCCTATTGAAAATGATGCCTTCTCCACTTTTGAAAATACCCTTCCAGTATTATGTACACATGCAGAGAATATTTATTGAAGAGATTACCTTCTCATAAGCTTCCAAACAAAATTGTCATAGATTTTTTTTTTAAAAAGAAATCTATGAGAGGAACAAATATCTTAAACTGATTGATTTTTAAACTATTGACATTCCCATTTATGAAAAATACGAAAGAGATGTTTCATTTCACTTATATGCAACATTTATTTATTTATTGACTATCCTACTCTAATTGAGAAAGAGAGAGTCTTTCTTCAAGTATAGGAAAAATTCCAATGCAGCCATATGCGAAACAAATTTATAAACAGAATCATATCCAAATATGGAAAATATACCTCAATGGATGCTTGAATATAAGAGGCCAACTGCTCTTCTGGATATGATGCTAAGAATATGGAAGGGTATTGTATCCTGACAACAGCTTGGAACCAAGCTTCGATCTAATATTTTCTCTCTTGGTTCTCTCTAGATGTCAGATCATGTAGTTCCTAGGAAAGTTGTTCATCATACCCTGGAATAAATGAAGGATCTGGAGACAAACATGCCAAAAATTCTTCAATTTCTAGCTCAAGTGGATGCTCCTCAGATATGGTCCATGACTCTTGGATATCCTCTAGATGTTGTTCAATAACTTCCAGATCTGCTACTTGATGTGGCTCATAAGTATCTTTCTCTTTTCTTCCTTATTTATATATAGATAAGTCTCTAACTACAACCCAGACTTGGTCCACCTCAGATTTAGATAGGCATTTGATTGCAATGAGTATTTTCTCCACTCGAGATGTAAGTAGGTATCCATTTTCTATCAAGGTTTGGGAAATTCCTTGAAGAACCATTTCTTTGTTTTCTCAACAAACTCTTAATCATCCTTCTTTTGCTGGCTGGTAGATCATGTATCGCAACACATATTAGTACTCAGGGGTTCTTACAACACCCCAAAAATGATTTATCATCAAAGATCTGAATTTTAAAACTAAGAAATTAAAACTATTTTCAAAAATAAAACACACCAAACTTGAACTCCTTGTGTTACTGGGACCTTGTTGTCACCAGTTTATCACTTCACACAAGTTATCTCATCATAAATAAAACTAAATTTGCATAAACAAAAACACACTTTTGCATAAAAGAAGGAAAAACACACTTGCATTAAAAGAAAAAACAATTTGCATGGAAGAGATGGGACAACCTAACTTTGGAGCAACCCCACTAAAGTGGATGCATGGGATATTCCCTCACGACTTGCCGTCTTCTCTCCCTTAGGTTTTCCTTAAAACCAATCCAAAACCATTAAACAAATCTACTTCAAATACTACCTATTACCATTTACAACTCCTCGACAATGATGCCAAAATGTTGGTGCAATTATATGTATAATATATTACCAAACATAAATTATCGACCGAGATTCATAATCAATAGAGTTGTTACACTATATGTATCAGAAAAATGTGGTTTGACTATGTCTGATGAGTATAGCCTACATAAGAAACACTCCAAAACTAATACTCTGTTTCACAATATTCAAACAATATTCTTCACACAGTTTAAAAACCAAAAAGTAAATCTCATAAAGAAAATATCAACAAACATGTTATTTAAAGGCTCTTACTCAAGTAATGAATCTATTCATTTACATGCTCATGAAAGGGAACGATAAACTTTGACTCTGTTTCTTGTAGCAACTAATCTAGCAACAATCTATAATTAACACCCTGGACATTCTTAAAACAAATATCAATCATCCTATAAGAAATACTAGGTGTAGTAAGATACTCCATTATAGGTTCATGTAGGGTGAGAGATGGAGATCTTGACTGTTCCTGTATTTTCAAGATATAACCTAATCAATTCTGGAAGAAACTCTAGGTGTACTGAGATACTCCATTATATGTTCGTGTAGGGTGAGAGATGAAGATCTCAATTTTTCTTGGATTTGCAAAACAAAAACAAACATTAAAGCATTCAATCTAACAAAAGGTTGTCTACACACACACACACAAAATAACAAATACTTACTCAGAAATCTATATTGCACTCAGAAATCTATATTGCATTCAGAATCACCACAAATCTATATTATGTTCTATCAATTGTTTTATTGAAATACAATAGGAATAAAATGAGATACTACAATCAAAACACATAATTGTTCTATCTACACACAAACCAGAATTATATTACACAAAATATACAAAGAAGCTTACTTTGGTTGGGTCGGTGGGCCCTTGTCGTACCAACAAGGTAGCTTTAAAAGAAACTTACAGAGTGAAAGATTTGATCATACACATAAACTCTATAAGTTGTAATTCATATCATTACTTCAATAACAAGTGTATAATCAACAATTTTCTCAAGAATCAAATCTGCAGCATAATAGTTCCTCTCCCTTCCTCATACCTATGAGGTCTTATTTATAAATAAAATCCATGGGGGAATGGATGAAACCGAATCCCTAAAATCTGAAAACAATTTTTACATTTTTAGGACAAATCTTCAAAAATATGGGTTTTACTACAATTTGGGTAGATTCGAGTTGAAGATCCACCCATAACTCTTAAACTATTTTGAATTTTGAAAAATTGCCCACATTTAACTCAATTTTCCATATTCTAGACAAAACCCATTTCGTATAATTTCTAGATTTGATACCATCTGCATGGAAATCGAGGCGCAAGTTGGCAGTTTGAGATTTTTGGAGAATCATTCCCTCTGAGTTGGAGGTCCACATGTGCAAGATGGGTGAATTCTGACACACTTGTCCACATGTCGACATCGTTCTTGAAAAAACCCATGTCCCCAATTTTCCTTTAGAAGCATTCCAAATTTTCAAACTATATATGGTACCAGAATAACACAGAAATAAGTACCGGACGAGCACAACATTGGTACCAAACGAGTGCAAAAATAGGTACCAGATGAATTGAATACAGGATGAATGTTGAAACAGATACCATATGAGTAGGATTTATGTCATAAGGTCTACTTGGATCAATCAAAGTAATTAGAGAGCATTTAACATCAATTATTCAATTCCAATTATTAAGAAATCTCATAAATCATGATTTAAACATAGGTTACCTCATATATACAAAAGAATGGATAAAAGACATGTCTTTGAAGAAAATAGGAAAATGGTGCATATGTCTAAGGTAAAATTGGTCAAGATAGAGGACAAGATAAGGTAATTGGAGGCATCAAAAAGGAGACCCAACATATGGTATGCCTTTCCTTGCCATTACCTTGCATGGTATGGTATAGTATTGTATGGTATGCCTTGTCTTGCCATTTCCTTGTATGGTATGGTATGGTATGGTATGGTATGGTATGCCTTGCCTTGCCTTGCCTTTCCTTTCCATTTACTTGCATGGTATGACATGGTATGGTATGGTATGGTATGTCTTGCCTTGCCATGCCTTGCCATGTCTTGCATTTCCTTGACTTGCATGGCCTTGCATGGTATGGTATGGTATGGTATGGTATGCATTGTCTTTCATGGTATGGTATGCATTTCCTTTCCATTTCCTTGTATGGTATGGTATGGTATGCATTTCCTTGCCTTGCCATGCCTTTCCATGCCTTTCCTTGCCTTTCCTTTGCTTGCATTTCCTTTCTTTGCATGGTATGGTATGGTATGGTATGCATATGGAAATGGTATGGTATAATATGGTATGATATGCATTGTCTTGGTATGGTATGGTATGCATTGCCTTGCCATTGCATGGTATGGTATGGTATGGTATGGTATTGCCTTGCCTTGCCTTGCATGGTATGGTATGCTATTGCCTTGCCTTACCTTGCATGGTATGGTATGGTATGCATTGCCTTGTCATTGCCTTGTATAGTATGCATTGGAAATGGTATGGTATGGTATGGTGCGGTATGCATTGACAATGGAAATGGTATGCATTGTCTTTCCATTGTATGGTATGCATTGGAAATGGTATGGTATGGTGTGCATTGGCATTGGCAATGGAAATTCCAATGGTATGGTATGCATTGCCTTTCCATTTCCTTGCATGGTATGGTATGGTATTGTATTCATTCCCTTGCCATTGCCTTGTATGATACGGTATGGTATGGTATGGTATGGTATGCATTGGAAATGGCAATGGTATGCATTTCCTTGCCATTGCATTGTATGGTATGCATTGGCAATGGTATGGTATGCATTGGCATTGGAAATGACAATGTAAATGGTATGGTATGGTATGGTATGCATTGGCATTGGAAATGACAATGTAAATGGTATGGTATGGTATGGTATGCATTGCCTTGGTATCGTATGGTATGGTATGCATTGCCTTGGTATCGTATGGTATGGTATTCCTTTTCATTCCATGCCTTTCCATGCCTTTCCTTGCCTTCACTTGCCATGTCTTGTCTTTCCATACCATGCCTTGCCATGGAATTCCATGCCTTTCCTTGCATTCACTTGCCATGCCTTTCCTTTTCCATGCCATGCCTTTCCATACCATGCCATTCCTTTCCATGCCATGCCTTTCCATACCATTGCATGTCTTTCCATGCCATGCCTTTCCATACCATGCCATTCCTTTCCATGCCATGCCTTTCCATACCATTGCATGTCTTTCCATGCCATGCCTTTCCATACCATGCCATGTCTTTCCATGTCTTTCCTTTCCATCCCATGTCATACCATGCCTTGCCATGCCATGCATTCACTTTCCATGCCTTGCCTTCACTTTCCATGTCATGCCTTGCCTTCACTTTCCATGTCATGCCTTGACTAAGTGAACAACTTTAATACCTAAATGAACAAGTTTAATACGTAAATAATGATTTTACTAAATTAACAAGTTTAATACGTATAAATTACAATCAAAGGATTCATTAGGAATGTAATTCTACAAATTGTTATCCCATATATATTATATAAAAATACTTGCATGAGAATTCAAATGTTTTTCTTACTGAGGCATGGTGCAATTTCTGAAGAGGAGGTCGATTTTCAACAAAACTATGTCGAGCATTTGTGGGTAGTGTAATAATGTGGGCCTTGGCCAAATATACTTGTGGGAACTTACAAAACTTTGTTATGCCGCTCGATTTGCATTTTATGCCCCCAAACCAAATTGTTCACATGTCCCATGTCTTGAAGAGGCGAGTTGCAACTCATGATAAAACTCAAATCAAGACTCAAATGGGTGAAATATCAGTTGCATTGGATCCAAAGAACCATGTTTCAACTAGGGGGGCCCTCCTCTATCATTTCATCCACCGAAAAACTCTTTGTTGGAGTATCTCTGGCATTAGGGTTTTGGTCAATGAGGCTTAGTGCAATTTCTAAAGAGGAGATCGATTTTCAAGAACAATGTGTCAGGAATTTGTGGGTCATGTAGTTGCGTGGTAGTTGGCCAAATAGACTTGTGGTAGTTTACAAACTCCGTTATGCCGCTTTGTTTGGAATATATGCCCTCGGACCAAATTGGCCACATGTCCTTGAATGACTTGAAGAGGTGAGTTGCAACTCGTGATAAAACTCAAACTAGGACTCAGATAGGTGAACTGTCACTTGCATTGGATCCGAAGCATCGGTTTTCAATTGGGGGGGGCTATGCTGTCATTCCGTACACCAAAAAAATGTTTGTTGGAGTATCTTTGGCACTGGGGTTTTGGTCAATGAGGCATAGTGAAATTTATGAAGAGGAGATCGATTTTCAATAACATTGTCTCAGGAATTTGTGGGTAGTGTAGTTGCATGGGCCTTGGCTAAATATAATTTTTGGAGCTTACGAAACTCTTTTATTCCGCTCGGTTTGGATTTTATTCCCCTAGACCAAATTTTCTACATGTCCTTGAATGGTTTGAAGAGGCAAGTTGCGACTCATGATAAAATTCAAACCCAAACTCGGATGGCAGAACCGTAGTTTTCATTAGATCTAGAGCATTGGGGTTTGACTAGAGGGGGGGACTCCACTGTCATTACATCCACCGAAAAACTTTTTGTTGGAGTATCTTTGACACTAGGGTTTTGGTCAATGAGGCATAGCTCAATTTTTGAAGAGGAGGTCGATTTTCAAGAACACCGTGTTGGGAATTTATGGGTAGTGTAGTTGAGTGGGCCTTAGAAAAAGAGACTTTTGGGATCTTACAAAACTTCGTTATGCCGTTCGGTTTGGATTTTATGCCCCCAAACCAAATTGGCCACATGTTCTCGAATAACTTGAGGAAGCCAGTTGCAACTTGCGATAAAACTCAAACCGAGACTCAGATGGGAGAACCATTGATTTCATTGGATTCATAGCACTAGGTTTTAGCTAAGGGAGCCCCTCCACTATCATTTAGTCCACTGGAAAACTGTTTGTTGGAGTATCTATGCCACTAGGGTTTTTCTCAGTGCTTATTACATCTGTTTGACAATTTAACACCTTGTTAGGCTAGACATGGAAAGGAAAGTGAAGGCAAGGCATGGAATGACAAGGCAAGGCAAGGCAAAGAAAGGAAAGGCATGGCAAGGCAAGGCATGGCATGGAATGGAAAGGAAAGACATGAATGAAAAATGAAGGAAAGGAAAGTGAAGGAATGATATGGAATGACAAGGAAAGTGAAGGAAAGACATGGTATGGAAAATGCAAGACATGGAAAGTGAAGGCAAGGAAAGTGAAGGAAAGGGAAGGTAAGTGAAGGAAAGGAAAGTGAAGGCAAGGCAAGGCAAGTGAAGGCATGGCAAGGCATGGAATGACAAGGCAAGGCAAGGCAAGGAAAGGAAAGGCATGGCAA
>JZKD02S1312534.1:179239-189860 GCA_000966675.3 Picea glauca
CCCTAGAAGGCACCATTCGAAAGGCAACCTATTGTCATGAACAGTTTGGGCATCGAGCAGAACCTCGTGAAGGATGGAAACTGAAGAATAGTTCAATATTTCAGAAAAAGGGGATTAAATCCCCAAGATTTAAGAACTACAAGAAGAACCCAAGAATGAACTTTCCAGCCCAGAGTGTACACCAGCAGAACTTTCACTCATCGGGCGGAACTAAAACTTCTGGACCTATACCAGTGAAGGTGGATAACACTAAGAGAGAACCTCTGAAATGTTGGGGTTGCGGAGAGGAACATCTCTTGAGAGACTGTCCACACCGACAACAGAATAGTCAGAGGATTTATAACATCGAGGAAACTACTACCATCAATGATGTGGCCAGGAGTGTGCCACAAATTTATGCAGCCTTGGATAATAACCAAGCTGGCCATCAAGCTTCAGTAGTGGAAATAGAAGGTATGATTTTCAACCATATAGTGTCTGTTTTGATTGACCCTGGTTCAAATTTGAGTTATATAGCCCCTAAAGTTGTTGATAAGTGTAATCTATAGCCACAAAAACATACCAAGCCATGGTTGGTACAGTTAGCCACTGGCACCAAAAGGAAGGTAGCAGAGGTTATACCAGCCTGCCAATTAATGTTGGGTGAATTCCCCACCCAAGAAACCCTTAACATATTATCCCTGGGATCATATGATTTGTTGATCGATATGGACTGGCTAGTCGCCCATAAAGCCAGACTGGACTATTACCATAAAACCTTAGAGTGTGTAAGTAAAGAAGGGAAAAGAATAACCCTTCAAGGGATCCGGAAACCTGTCTCGGTGAGACAAATATCAACCCTGCAAATGAGAAAGTATTGCTGAAAGGGATGTCCCCTATATGCAATACAGGTGTTGAAAACAATCGAAGGTGATAAACCAATCCCTGACGATCACCCTATCCTGAGAGAATACAGAGATGTGTTTTCAGAAGAGGTATTGGGTCTACCTCTGAGGAGGGACATAGACTTCTTGATAGAACTTGCACCAGGAGCAATGTCGGTGTCTAGGACACCCTACCGAATGAGCACACCCGAGTTAGTTTAACTCAAATTGCAATTAAAAGAGATGATGGATAAAGGCTATATTCGATCCAGCATGTCTCCATGGGAAGCACCAGTCCTGTTTGTGAAAATGAAGGACGACACCCTTAGACTGTGTATAGATTATAGACAACTCAATAAGGTAACCATAAAGAACAAGTACCCTTTGCCCAGGATCGATGATTTGTTCGATCAATTGGGAGGCACATCTATTTTCTCAAAGATTGACTTGAGGTCAGGATACCATCAAGTCTGAATCAAGGATGAAGACATCCATAAAATTGCCTTCCGGACACGGTATGGTCACTATGAGTTTGTGGTAGTGCCGTTTGGGTTAACCAATGCCCCTGCCACTTTTATGTGCTTGATGAACAATGTACTCAATAAATTTCTAGATAAATTTGTGCTAGTTTTTATTGATGACATATTAATCTACTCTAAGAATAGAGAAGAGCATGAAGAGCATATTATACTTGTGCTACAAGTGCTAAGAGAACATCAGCTCTATGCCAAATTCAGCAAATGTGAATTCTTCCATAAGGAAATACATTACTTAGGCCATGTTCTCTCTGAAGAAGGAGTAGCGGTAGACCCTCACAAAATTAGCTCTATCATGGAATGGCCTACTCCAAAGGATGTTTCAGATATCAGATTCTTTATGGGATTAGCAGGATACTATAGGATATTTATAAAAGGATTCTCCAAGATTGGTTGTCCAATCACTTCCCTCTAGAAGAAGGGGACAAAATTCTTGTGGACACAGAAATGTGAAGAAAGATTTCAAGCCCTGAAACATCTACTGACCCATGCACCAGTACTAAAGATCGTCGATCCAGAAGCTGACTTCCTCGTGTGCACAGATGCCTATAAGGAAGGGCTCGGAGGAGTCCTTATGCAGGAAGGAAGTGTGATCTGCTATGAATCCCGAAAATTGAACGAGCATGAAGTCAACTATGTGACCCATGATCTAGAACTGGCTGCCATAGTACATGCCTTGAAAATGTGGAGGCATTACCTCCTGGGAAGAAAAGTTGTACTTATGACAGATCACTGTGGATTGTGATACCTGTTTGATCAACCAAATCTCAATGCTAGACAATCTAGGTGGATGGCCCTCCTTAGCGTGTTTGATTTCGAAATCAAACACATTAAAGGAAAGGAAAATAGGGTGGCTGATGCCCTTAGTAGAAGTATGAAAACAATTCATCTGGCAGCAGTAAGCACCTGCGAGATAGAAATCAGGGAAAGAATCAGAAATGCACAAGAAACAGATCCCTTCATCCAGACCGTGGCCATGTACCTACAACAAGAACCCATCGGAGTAAAATATGAAGGCTACTAGATGACCAAAGGAGGTCTGCTCACTTACAAAAATAGACTGTATATTCCAAATTGTGATGACTTGAAGAGGTTCATATTGGATGAACTACATAAAAGACCCTATTCCGGTCATCCAGGATACCAGAAAATGACCACTGCCACCAGGAGACAATTTTATTGGCCTGGAATGAAGAAAGACATAGCCGAGTACTTAGCCAAATGCATAGAGTGCCAATAGGTTAAAGCAGAACATCAACACCCAGCAGGATTATTGCAACCTTTACCAATCCTAGAATGGAAATGGGAAACCATCTCCATGGATTTCATCACTGGATTACCAACCTCAACCAAACAGAATGATTCCATTATGGTAGTGGTGGATAAATTGAGCAAGTCTGCTCATTTCATCCCTATCAAATCAACCTGCAAAGCAATTGATATCGCCCAGGTGTTCATGAAGGAGATATTCAGATTGCATGGTATGATGAAAGAGATCATGTCTGACAGAGACACAAAATTTACCTCTAACTTTTCGAAATCATTGATGGCTAGTTTAGAGACCAAATTGTTGTTTAGCACCGCCTATCACCCTCAAACCGATGGACAGACGAAAAGAGTGAACCAAGTACTTGAAGACATGCTAAGAATGCATGTAATGCATCAACCCAAGAAGTGGGAAGACTACCTGCCACTGGTAGAATTTTCCAACAACAACAACTACCAAGCATCCTTAAAGATGAGTCCCTTCGAAGTCCTCCATGGTAGATTGTGTAATACTCCAGTCAGCTGGAGTAATCCTGTAAATAGGATTTATTTTGGACCCAACATGTTGAAAGAAATGGAACAGCAGGTGACTCAAATAAAACAAAACCTGAAGGTCGCTCAAAACCGACAGAAAAGTTATGCCGACCAAAAGAGAACTCTGAGAGAGTTCAAAGCGGGAGATCATGTATATCTCAGACTTAGGCCTAGGAAGAGTTCCCTGAAAATGGGAGCTTGTGCCAAGTTGGCACCTCAGTATTGCGGACCCTTTGAGGTTCTAGATAGAGTGGGACCTGTAGCCTATAGGCTAGCACTTCCTCCCACAGTAAACACACATAATGTTTTCCATGTTTCGTTATTGAAGAAATATGTACATGATGCTAACCATATAATTGACTGGTCTGTGATCCAAGTGGAACCGGAGGGAGAATTTCTACCAGAACCCCAATGCATACTGGACAGAAAGGAAACCCCACTCTGGAACCGAACCATTGCACAGATCAAGGTGCAGTGGAAACATTTTGGCCCAGATGAGGCTACATGGGAAATGGAGGATGCCATGAAACAGGCATATCTGATTTTGTTTACTTCTGTACATGCATTTCATGTTAATATATAAGAACATCAAGGATGATGTTCCTTTAAGGGGGAGGGAATTGTAACACCCTATTTCTCCCAGTTTGTAAAAATAACTGGACTAGCCAAGAACCGTGGCAAATTCAGAAATGTGAATGTGTGAATATTATATATATATATATATATATATATATATATTGCAGGACTACTGAAAGGGGATATGCTGAAAAAGAGACCACGATTGATGGAGAAAGGCAGTGGAAGGCACCTAGAATGGTGGCGTTAACTTCCACCGAAAACAATACCTTATTTGGAATTCACTGGCCTGGAGAACCAAGAGCGGCTCGCTAGCCCCGAATTAAATGTCTCTCAAGATGGTAGGTAGATGGCTCCTTAGGAATTAATGAGGGATGGGGGGATGAACTGCCCATCCATAGAGCCGTCGGGCCCGACTAGTGCGAGGGAAATCGCGCCACACACAACCTTGCAAGAGGATAAGGCATGAGGGAGAAGCGATTGGGGCAGAAGCGAGGGGAGGAAGAGAACTCTAGAGATACACAGAGTAAGTGATAGTAGAGAAGGGGGAGAGTAACCCTCATTCTCGATCACTGGAAAACCAAGACACATTCTTGCAGCATCATGGTCTCAGCTCGGGGGTGGCTAGTTGTAAATCCTATCGGAATAGCTGAGCCTATGGTTGGGTGGAAACGAGCACCCCTCTCAGCAGTTGCACTCACTTCTAGTGTTATTTATGATAAGTGTTTTACATCTTGCATCTTGAAATTCATATGCTGACATATATGCTCATAAATTGTGAAATTGTGAATGATTACAGTATAAGACTATCTATGCAGTGTTTTGATAAGAAAGGGTAGATGTATGCTTGTAACAGAAAAACCACACATGGATTATGTTGATAGATAAATTTATTTATACGTAAGTTGAACCAAGTTAGACTTCCAGTCTGTTCTCGAGAATTTGTTTCCCTTATCTGTCTCCATGAATGCCTCGGAATAGATCTCTCCACAGAGATACCCTTCTTGGAAAATTTTACCAAGAACCTGGAAAAAGGAATTGAATGCGCAAGTCTTAGAAACTCTATACGAGGAAGAATAATCCTCTTGAAATCTCGAAGTAGCAGTGTATGGGATAAGTATCAATCGACGGATGAGATCCCGTCGGAAGATCTACGGTCATTCATGACCGTTAGATTGGCAGAAGAAACAAGGGCATTACATGCCTTACCCCTTTTCTTTTATCTTCATGAGTAGCGAGGAAATCGGGACCGTAGATCCCCAAGGTCTATGGGAGTATCTGGACCATTGGTTTTTCCATGTCCAGAGAGTAGAGAGAGAGTGCACAAAGTGGGACAGACTCGAGCCATCAGATCTTAGCTAGAAAACCTGACAGCCGTTGGATTTGTTAGGAGATGCATGAGGGTTAAGCCCTCGTGAACAAGGGCGAAAGTCCCAAGAGAGGAGTCGATATCGGGGATTCAGAGTTCGGGATTCCAAGAGTCCCGATGACATGAGATCAGGACACTCCATGGTGAAAGTCCTGATATATATCTGGACCGTACATCCGTGAAGGACACGTGGCAAAGATCGAGAGTCCATCGGTATTTTGGATACTGGGGATTCGAGTTGACAAAATATTTGCGTCACGGGGGGTCGCAAGTCACAAAATCATGAAACAATTAGGACCATCCATCTAAGGGAGGATACGTGGCAGTAATCTAGGATCTTGGGGGAATCCCGAAAGAAGGAGCCTATCAAGATTTCATAGATCGGGAGTTCGAGAGTTCCGTTGACAAGAGGTCGAACTCTCGTGATTGATAAGTCCCAAAAATTTGACTAGTGAACTCCCAAAATGTTATCATATGTTTAAATCCCGATTAAAGGACAAGATCCTCTCGGAGGATCCAAGGTCCGTAACAACCGTTGGAGGTGGGGAAGGAATGTGGATGATAATTCCTCGACCCCTCTCCGCCTTTGCAAGCAATGCATGAACATGATCCCTTCGTAAGATCCCAGGGTCTGTAATGACCATTAGATTTGAGGAAGAGATGCAGGCATTAATTCCACGACCCCTTTTTCCCTTGTAATAGATGAAGGAATCGGGACCGTAGACCCCATGATCCATGGAAGTACCTAGACCGTCCATCTATAGAGCACACATGGATATTGGTAAGTGATTTGGTGTTTTGGCACCCGGAAAACAAAATGGGCAAGAACCCTTGTCTTCGCGAGTCACGAAATCCTGATCACCGAAACCCCAAAATAGCATGAGGTGTGAATGAGATTAAGGAAAATCGACATTTGATTGTGACCATTGATCATCCCAAAAGGATCATGACCATTGATCTTGGTTGAAGATCGTCGCTGTCCATCGAAGGGACACGTGGTTGCCAGCCGACGTTTCGGCATTTCGGCATCCGGGAAACTAAAGGGCAATAAACCTTGCCTTCGCAAATCGCGAAATCCCAATACCCGAAATCCCGACGTGATTGGTAATAGAAAAGAGAAGTCCCGAAGGAATCTAGACCATCCATAAAAGGAGACGTGTGGTGAGCGGTCAGAGCTCAGGGAAAATTCCCGAAATCCCATGGACCGTTGGATCCACACTCCTAAGAGCCGTCGATCTCTTACATGAATTTCCGTAATGAAATTTGGGGATTTGAATGACAAAGAGTCTTGGAGTCGTTGCATTTCAAACTCTCGAATATCGAAACCCCGGAAGGATCCATACCGTTGAATCAGGAGAGACTTACAGCCATCGATCTCCCTTTGAAGGGAAACTTTCCATTCGGTAGCCCTGTCGAGGTTCAACGTTTTGTTGTTTTGAGCTTCAGGGTTTGCAGGGTCGAAAGACTCGACGTTCTGGTAGCACTAAGTTGTGAAGTGTGAGGAGACGTCGTAATGGTTCGACCCATAGTCATGAATCACAACCACGTGGAGGTGAACATATGAGGAACTACCGGACGCTAGCCCCCCCCAGTGAATAACTCGGGGATTTTGATCCTCGATAAATCGATGAAAATTTTGATTTTCCTAGTGGGTGCATTACATATTATCTAGTTTATGAAACATTTTACTGTCCAACAAGAGATATCACCATAAGACCTTCTTCACCACAATGTTGTACACCCGTTGCTTCTCTAATTTCATCCATTGTATAATCATCTCCAAGCAAATCCTCCATCATTTGTTCATCCAAAATATTTTTTCTTGATGAGATATTGTTTGGATTGCTCTCTAATGAATTTTTGTTCTTTGCTTCTGGTGATGGAGGAGAAACAATAGCAACATATATTCCTCTATAAATTGGATTCCCCTCTTTTAAAAGGCTATGATTTGACATACATAACTTTTCTTTTTCTCTTTCTTCTTCTATCTTTTCGATCGGTTTCTTTTTTCTTGAGGACTTTATTTCTCAAATCTTGTGGTTCCCCATGTTTAAAGATAAAAGTTGGCTTCCAAACACCCACCACAAAATTTTCTTTGTATTATGTAATAAGGAACAACCAAGTGGAGAAATTTGTTTTTGTATTACAAAAGAAGACACATCTAATAATTCCAATTCCAATTGCACTTGGACAAATTTGTCTTCCAATTCCAAGAAGACACAAGAAGATACAAACAAAAATTCCAATTGAAATTGGAAAAAATTGTCTTCCAATTCCAAGAAGACACAAGAAGATACAAACAAGAATTCCAATTGCACCTGGACAAATTTATCTTCCAATTCCAAGTAGATACAAGAATATACAAATAACAATTCCAATTTCACTTGGAAAAATTTGTCTTCCAATTCCAAGAAGACGGAAGAAGATACAAACAACAATTCCAATTGCATTTGGACAAATTTGTCTTCCAATTCCAAGAAGAAACAAGTAGATACAAACAAAAATTTAAATTGCACTTGACAAATTTGTCTTCTAAATTTTCCTACAATGGTTTGGCAATAACACAAAAGTCTCTATGAATCTAACAAGAACACTAAAAGAAGTAAAACCTGTCTCTGCAGGCTGTTTTTGTTTGAAGTTGTCGTGGATTTTTTCCGACCATGAGATAGATGAGGTGGGGTGTGCCTGGCACCAAAACATTCCCATCAAGAACACACGCACGCTCCTAGAATTGGTGCGCACTAAAGAACGTGCACATTCTAGGAACATGTGCACACTCTTGCTGAGCATAAACGACCAACAACTACAACTTAGTCAAGTCATAGGAGCATGTGCGCACTCTTAATGCAATGGATATATAATTTAATATAAACCAAACATCTGTTAGGGACCTAATCCCTTACGTAGGTAGAACAATGTATTTCGATGTAATAAAGGTCAATATTAATAAGGCCTTGCAATAAGGTAGAATAAATCAAATGTAAGAAGACCTAATAGAAGCTTTCGCTTATAGAAGGATCTTCCTCTAGATGGTTCTCTTGATAGACATATTTAGTATAAATAGGAGTCGAGGGTATGAGAACCCTAGCTTGGATATTATTGCAATAGAGCTCTGCTCGACTAGAGGTTGCCCCCTCGAAGAGTCTCGTGAACATTTCTCTTAGTAATCGAAGTGTTATTTCTGGTGTTATTTTGTTATCATTTCAGTATTATTGTGGTGTTATTCTGGTTATATTGTTGTTCATCTTCCATTTCTAGAATTTTATTTCTATTCTGCATACTTTTTATATCTGATATATTACAAGTGGTATCAGAGCACTTTCCTTGGCAGAAAATTGTGGGTTAATTTTTTTTCCAGGGTAGAGACGTATTCCGGTGTCTTTAAGCCACATAGATATGTCGTTACGTGCATAAACTCGCGGTTGAGGGATTCTTACATGTAGGAAATACAATTGATTCTTAAGTGAAAATCTGTTGGCCACCCTTGTAATCCATGTTGGTACCCCTTTGAGTGGTAGCGCATCAGACACCACTTGTGTACGGATCGACCTAGATTTCCTGAAGCCCTCTTTAGATAAGTCGATCGGTCGCCTAACAATTATAGTGCCACCGAGAACAACACTCAGGAATATACTCTCTATTACTTGGGTAGTCAGGTAGTACGACTAAGGGTAGAGTCTAGCCTCCTTAGTTAGTTCCCTGAGATATTGGGACGAGTACTACTGTTGGACCCCACACATATATCAGAGAGATATAGCACAGGGAAAACCCTTGTTTGTAGAACCCTTGAATACCTAACCCTTGGGGATGGAAACAAAAAATTAAAAGAGACAAGATCTATTTCCGCGCAACTGTCTTCGGTTTTCCAAATCACTACATATTTCTTCCTAGTTAAGCATTTGGGTATTTCATCACTGCAGTATTCTTCAGATCGGAATATAACTCCGCAGGAGTAAAAAACAAAGTTTGGAAATTTTTGCACCATTATTTGAGACCTATTCCATTGGATTTATCTCTTCGCCCTTATCAAATTCATAAATATCATTTTTCAGCAAACTGTTTGACCCCACTCGCTCTGTTTCGGTTCCCTCTTCATCATGGCCCATACCCGTAGCCAAGACTTGGAAGCTCGCTTCAATACCTTGCAATCTAATTTCACAAACACCCAACAAGAAGTGAAACAACTCAGTGCCATTGTTGTCACCATCAATACAACCATGTTGTCCTCCATCATTGCCTCAATCGAGGAACTCAAACAAGACATGACTACCCAGCTTGAATCTGTCGTTTCGATAATCTGAACCAAGATGCATATCCCTGCAGATAACCCTTTATCTAACCCACCCCCACATACCGAAGCTGAAACTTCCTCTCATTCCCATAATTTTCATCCCCATCACTTTCAGCATGACCTATGCCTTCCACGGGTGGATGTGACCAAATTTGATGGCACGGATCCCACTAGTTGGGTAACCCAAATGAAACATTATTTCTCTTTATATGACATTACAGATGACTTGGCCAAACTTTGGTATGGTGTTCTCCATCTAGATTAAGAACGTTGGCAATAGAGAAAAACTTCTCGTCAAGGGTATATTGCTTGGATACCCTTTGTGGCAGAGCTTTATGAACGCTTTGACACTGACACCAACCATTTAGGATGTTTGACAAAGTTAAAACAATCTGGAATAGTGGAAGAATTTATAGCTTCTTTTGAGCACCTAGCTTTTCGGATAGAGGGCATGTCTGATGCCTTTTTCCAAGAATGTCTTATCAGTGGCCTCAAGGATGATATTCATGCCCATGTCCTCATGGCTCGGCCTCAGAGTTTGGTGGAGGCTATTAAAAGAGATAAATAATCACAACAGGTTTTATCTTCTCAAAACTCGAAACCCTCCTTTATTCCTCGCACTAAACCAGTAAATCCCACTACTCCCTTTGCTCCACTAAAGATCCAAAAATTGACCAGAGCTAAAATGGTTGAATTCCAACTCAAAGTACTTTGTTATAATTGTGATGACAAATATTTTTCGGGCCACAAGTGTAAGGAAAAAAATCTTTTAATGGCCATCTTGGAGGATGTTTCAGAAGAGGATGTTGAAACTCCCCTTGTGTCTGAGTCACCTAAAACCACAGACATAACCCCTCCCTCAGACCCTCCCGAAGTAGAACCGTTCAATTCCCTAAATTCTCTCACTGGTTTCTCTGCTCCCCAAACCCTCAAGCTAATTGGTTACATTAAGCATAGGACGGTCATCATTATGGTTGATAGTGGCAGCACCCATAATTTTATTCATCGCCGCATTGCCCAAGAAACTCATTGCTATATCCATGCAGACAATAATTTCCAAATCATGATTTCTGTAATGACCCTTTACTTATTAATATGAATAATTTCATAAATAATCCTAAAGATTAGCTAAATTATAATTAATTATTATATAACCTTAATTAAATATATGTTATTAATTAATTAT
>JZKD02S1312534.1:189870-202795 GCA_000966675.3 Picea glauca
GTGAAGGAGGCATAAGGGAAGGAGAAGGATTATGGAGAGGGGGATATTCATTCATGCATTGGACGAGAGGGGAAAAGGGGGAGTATTGGGACAGAGTTAGTTGAAAGTGGGATTTACAGTGCACCGGGGCTGAGGGGTTTTGAGCTCGGAGGGCTAGGACGTCCATTGATGTCCTAGGGCTAGGCGTACTAGTCGRTAGGGTGGCTGGTTTTGGGGTGTCTTAAGGAGCAAGCTGCTGCGGATAGGTTCAAGCGAAGGGAGCGACAACATCAGAGCGAGGTATTTAAATTGTTATGTAAATTATGTAAATTGTTATGTAAATTTTTATTTTATTTATTGAAATATGGGAGTGAATATGCTAGATTAAGTGAATTTTGAGTAAATTTCAAATTTACTGTTCCGTTTTAATTCAATGGTAGTTTAAATTAAATGACGGTCACTACAATTTCCAATTGTGGTTCAATGAAATGTGGAGGGTGTTGTGAAAATGTGTGTCTCCAAATTGGTGACTACCACCTAAAATCTCATATGTTTGCTATCGACATGGGCGGTTGTGACATTGTGTTGGGTGCAAACTGGATAAGTACTTTGGGTCCCATTCTCATGGATTTCAATGAATTAACCATGCAATTCGACCAGGAGGGCCAAAAATATAATTTCCAAGGCATCACCTCCGGTTCATCGGAGATCATTAGTTCCCATCGCATGGAAAAGATGCTCAAAAAAGGTCATTCTGGCGTTATTGCCCAACTCCATGCCATCCAGGCAACTGAGACAACCTCTGTGCTGCAAGATCTCCAATCCATCCTCTCTAAACATCAAGTGGTAATTTCCACTCCCCAGGGACTCCTGCCTTCTTGTGGTGTTCATGATCATTCCATTCCCCTTATATGAGGAATCCTCCCTCACAATATCCATCCCTATCATCACCCCTTTTACAAAAAAAAATGAAATTGAGAAAATGGTTCAAGAAATGTTCAACGTAGGTGTTATCCACCCTAGTACGAGCTCCTACTCTTCTCCTATGGTCATGGTCCTGAATAAAGAAGTTCATTGCCACATGTGTCCTAACTTCTGCAACCTCAACAAACTCACCATTAAAGAAAATTTCACATTCCTATCATTGATGACCTCTTGGATGAATTGAGTGGCGTTCAGTTCTTAACTAAACTTGATCTTCGTTCTGGCTACCACTAGATTCGTATGAAAGAGGTAGACATTCCTAAGACTGCCTTTAGAAATCATGAGGGCCACTATGATTTTTTTATCATGCCCTTTGGCTTGTGTAATGCCCCCTCCACCTTCCAAAGCCTCATGAATGATGTCTTTCGCCACTTTCTCCATCATTTTCTCTTAGTTTTCTTTGATGATATCCTCATCTATAGAAAAAAATGGACAGACCACCTTACTAATGTGGATCGAGTTCTCCATCTACTCTCTTAGAACCAACTTTTCCTGAAACAATCTAAATGTGCTTTTGGTGCCTCAGAAGTTGAGTACTTGGGCCATCTTGTTGGCAAGAATGGAATTAGGGTGGATCCTAAAAATATTGAAGCTGTGGAAGATTGGCCTCACCCAAAGACTCTCAAAATCTTGCGAGGATTTTTGGGCCTAACAGGTTATTATCGCAAGTTTGTTAAGAATTATGGAAAGATTGTGACACCTCTCATGACACTCCTTAAAAATAATTCTTTCACTTTGACCCCAACAAATGCTCAGGCTTTTTAAACCTTGAATATGGACATGTGCACCACTCCAGTCCTGGCCCTTCCTGATTTCAAAAAGACCTTTGTCCTAGAATCTGATGCTTCAGGGAATGGTATTGGCATTTTCCTTATGAAATAGGTCCGGCCTTTGGCCTTTACCAACAAACAACTGTCTAAACAAAATTTGGGCAAATAAATCTATGAAAAGGAAATGTTGGCTATTTTTCATGTTGTTGATTTGTGGGGCCCTTATCTATTGGGGCAATTCTTCCAAATTAAGACAGACCATCAAAGGCTCAAGTATTTTTTGGAACAAATCATTTCCTCCCCAAAGCAACAAAAATGTGTGACTAAGCTATTTGGATATGATTATGAGATCATTTACAAGAAAGGCAAAGAAAATGTAGTGGCCGATGCACTTTCCCGAAAATATGAAGATGAAGGCTCCCTTTTTTCTCTCTCCTTCATTGTACCAGATTGGTTCCAAGCCATTCACTAGGAATGGATACATGATCTCAAAAGTTCTCATTTGATACAACAATTACAGTCCAATTCTCCAGTTTCCCCCGAGTACTCATGGCTCCATGATGAGCTTCGATACAAAGGTCGTTTATATTTAAGTAAACAATCAAAACTTATATCCACGGTGCTTTCTGAGCTTCATGATACACTCACATATGGGCACTCCGGGTTTACCAAAACCTATGACAGGGTCAAACATTCTTTTTTCTGGGATGGTATGAAACAAGACGTTCGTAATTTTGTGTTTGAATGTGATGTGCGTCAATGCAACAAGGGAGAAACAGTCAAATCTCCAGAAACACTGCAACCGCTTCCGATTCCACCTGTTATTTGGAGGGATATCTCTATGGATTTTATTACAGGCTTACCTAAATTGGGTAATAAATCAGTCATCATGGTGGTAGTTGATCGCCTTTCCAAGTATGCTCATTTTTGTGATCTTCAACACCCATTTACAACATCCATAATGGCTCAAATTTTCATGGATTAGGTCTTCAAGCTTCATGGCATGCCGCATTCTATTGTTTCTTATCACGACCCAAATTTCACCAGCAATTTTTGGCAAGAACTATTCAAGATACAAGGAACCCAATTGCATCTCCGCACAACTTATCATCCCCAGACGGATGGTCAAAATGAAGTTGTCAAGAAGTGTTTGGAAATATATTTTAGGTGTTTTGTGTTGGAAAAGAAAAATCGGTGGGCTCAATGGTTACCCCTAGTTGAATGGCAGTACAACACCTCAAACTATACATCTACACACATGACTCCTTTTGAAGCAGTCTATGGATAAAATCCCCCTTTAGTTCTCTCATATTTACCAGGTGTCTCGAAGGTCTAAGAGGTTGACCAAACGCTTACAGTTTGAGAGGCTATTTTTCGTTCCCTCAAAGAGAATTTGGTCATGGCTTAGAATCACATGAAGAAACAAGAAGATCAAGGTCACTTTGAACGTCAATTTGCAGAAGGGGATCAAGTGTTTCTTCGACTGCAATCTTACAAGAAAAATTCTCTCAAGGTCGACCATTGTTAGAAGCTGGCACCCAAATTTTATGGTCCTTATACAGTTCTCAAGTGCATGGGACAGGTGGCCTATCAGATAGCTTTTCCCAATCATTCTAAGCTACATCTTGTTTTTCATGTTTCATGCTTGAAGAAGGTGATTGGAACTAAGTGCCAAACTCAAACCAACCTTCCCGAGTTGGACGAAGAAGGATCCATTTGGAACCATTATTTGAGACATATTCCATTGGATTGATCTCTTTTCCCTTATCGCATTCATACATATCATTTTTCAGCAAAATGTTTTACCTCACTCACCCCATTTCGGTTCCCTCTTCGTCATGGCCCATACTCATAGAAGACTTGGAAGCTCACTTCAATACCTTGCAATCTAATTTCATAGAGACCCAACAATAAGTGAAACATCTCAATGCCAATGTTGTCACCATCAATACAACCATGCAGTCCTCCATCTCTGCCTCAATCAAGGAACTCAAACAAGACATGACTACCCAGCTTGAATCTGTCGTTTCGATGATCTGCACCAAGCTGCATATCCCTGTAGATAAACCTTTATTTGACCCACCCCCACATACCAAAGTTAGAACTTCCTCTCACTCCCATAACTTTCAGCCCCATTACTTTCAGCATGACCTATGCCTTCCACAAGTGGATGTGACCAAATTTGATGGCTCGGATCCCACTGGTTGGGTAACTCAAATGGAACATTATTTCTCTTTATATGACATTACATATGACTTGGCCAAACTCCGGTATGGTGTTCTCCATCTAGATCAAGAACGTTGGCAATGGTGGCAATGTAGAAAAACTTCTCTTCAAGGGTATATTGCTTGGACAGACTTTGTGGCAGAGATTTATGAATCCTTTGACACTGACACCAACCATTTAGGACATTTGACAAAGTTGAAACAATCTGGAATAGTGGAAGAATTTATAACGTCTTTTGAGCGCTTGGATTTTCGGATAGAGGGCATGTCTTATGCCTTTTTCTGAGAATGTTTTATCAATGGCCTCATAGGATGAGATTCTTTCCCATGTCCTCATCGCTCAGCCTCAGAGTTGGGTGGAGGTTACTAAAATATCTAAATAAGGTTGTATCTTCTCAAAACCGGAAACCCTCCTTTATTCCTCGCACTAAACCAGTAAATCCCACTACTTCCTCTGCTCCACTAAAGATCCAAAAATTGACTAGAGATGAAATGGCTAAAAGCCAACTCAAAGGCCTTTGTTATAATTATGATGAAAAATATTTTCTGAGCCACAAGTGTAAAGAACAAAATATTTTTATGGCCATCGCAGAGGATGTTTCATAAGAGGATGTTGAAACTCCCCTTGTGTCTGAGTCACCTGAAACCATGGACACAATCCCTCCCTCAGAACGTCTGAAGTAGAATTGGTCATTTCCGTAAATTCTCTCACTGGTTTATCTGCTCCCCAAACCCTCAAGCTAATTGGTTACATCAAGCATAGGAAGGTCATCATTCTGGTTGATAGTGGCAACACCCATAATTTTATTCATCGTCGTATTTCCCAAGAAACTCATTGCTATATCCATGCAGTCAATAATTTCCAAATCATGATTGGCAATGGTGGCTCCATGAAATATGGAGGGCGTTGTGAAAATGTGCGTCTCCAAATTGGTGACTACCACCTGAAATCTCATATGTTTTCTATCAACATGGGCAGTTGTGACATTATGTTGGGTGTAGACTGGTTAAGGACTTTGGGTCCCATTCTCATGGATTTCAAGGAATTAACCATGCAATTCGACCAGGAGGGCCAAGAATATAAGTTCCAAGGAATCACCGTCGGTTCACCGGAGATCATTAGTTCCCATCGCATGGAAAATCTGCTCAACAAAGGTCATTCTGGTGTTATTTCCCAACTCCATGCTATTTAGGAAATTGAGACAACCTCTGTGTCGCAAGATGTCCGATCCATCCTCTCTAAACATCAAGTGGTCTTTTCCACTCCCCATGGATTCCCGCCTTCCCGTGGTGTTCATGATCATTCCATTCCCCTTATACTAGGAAGCCTCCCTCCCAATATCCATCCCTATCATTACCCATTTTCCCAAAAAAATGAAATTGAGAAAATGGTTCAAGAATTGCTCAACGCAGGCGTTATCCGCCCTAGTATGAGCCCCTAATCTTCTCCTATGGTCATGGTCCCGAATAAAGAAGGTTCTTGGCGCATGTGTCTTGACTTCCGTTCCCTCAACAAACTCATCATTAAAGACAAATTTCCCATTCCTGTCATTGCTGACCTCTTGGATGAATTCAGTGGCGTCCAAATTTTTACTAAACTTGATCTTCGTTCTGGCTACCACCAGATCTGTATGAAAGAGGTAGACATTCCTAAGACTGCCTTTAGAACTCATGAGGGCCACTATGAGTTTTTGGTTATGCCCTTTGGCTTGTGTAATCCCCCCTCCACCTTCCAAAGCCTCATGAATCATGTCTTTCGCCCCTTTATCCATCATTTTGTCTTAGATTTCTTTGATGATATCCTCATCTATAGCAAAACCTGGACAGACCACCTTGCTCATGTGGACCAATTTATCCATCTAATCTCTTAGCACCAACTTTTCCTGAAACAATCTAAATGTGCTTTTGGCACCTCAGAAGTTGAGTACTTGGGCCATCTTGTTGGGAAGAACGATGTCAAGGTGGATCCTAAAAATATTGAATCTATGCAAGATTGGCCTCACCCAAAGACTCTCAAACGCTTGCAATAATTTCTGGGCCTAACAGGTTATTATCGCAAGTTTGTTAAGAATTATGGAAATATTACGACACCTCTCACGACACTACTTAAAAATAATTCTTTCACTTGGACCCCAACAACTGCTTAGGCTTTTCAAACCTTGAATATGGCCATGTGCACCACTCCAGTCCTGGCCCTTCCTAATTTCACAAAGACCTTTGTCCTAAAATGTGATGCTTAAGGGAAAGGTATTGGCGTTGTCCTTATGCAAGAGGTTCAACCTTTGGCCTTTACCAGCAAACAACTGTCTGAACAAAATTTGGGAAAATCAATCTATAAAAATGAAATGTTGGCTATTTTTCATGTCGTTGATTTGTGGCGCCCTTATCTATTGGGGCAACGCTTCCAAATTAAGACAGACCATAAAAGCCTCAAGAATTTTCTGGAACAACACATTTCCTCCCCAAAGAAACAGAAATGGGTGACTAAGCTATTTGGATATGATTATGAGATCATTTACAAGAAAGGAAAAGACAATGTGGTGGCCGATGCACTTTCCTGAAAATATGAAGATGAAGGCTCCCTTTTTTCTCTCTCCTTCATTGTACTAGATTGGCTCAAAGCCGTTCACCAGGAATGGCTACATGATCCCAAAAGTTCGCATATAATACAACAACTGTAGTCCAATTCTACAGTTTCCCCTGGGTACTCATGGCTCCATGATGAACTTCGATACAAAGGTCGTTTGTATTTAATTAAACAGTCAAAAATTAAATCCACGGTGCTTTATCAACTTCATGCTACACCCACAGCTGGGCACTCCGGGTTTACCAAAACCTATGACAAGGGCAAACGTTCTTTTTTATGGGATGGTATGAAACAAGACGTTCATAATTTTGTGGCCAAATGTGATGTGTGTCAATGCAACAAGGGAGAAACAGACAAATCTCCAGGAACATTGCAACTACTTCTGATTCCACCTGTTATTTGGAGGGATATCTCTATGGATTTTATTACAGGCTTACCTAAATCAGGTAATAAATCAGTCATCATAGTGGTAGTTGATCGCCTTTCCAAGTATGCTCATTTTTGTGCTTTTCAACACCCATTTACAACATCCATAGTGGCTCAACTTTTCATGGATCAGGTCTTCAAGCTTCATGGCATGTCACATTCTATTGTTTCTGATCGCAACCCAACTTTCACCAACAATTTTTGGCAAGAACTATTCAAGCTACAAGGCACCCAATTGCATCTCAACACAGCTTATCATCCCTAGATGGATGGTCAAATTGAAGTTGTCAACAAGTGTTTGGAAACATATCTGAGGTGTTTTGCATCAGAAAATCAAAATCAGTGGGCTCAATGGCTACCCCTAGCTGAATGGTGGTACAATACTTCATACCATAAAACTACACGCATTACTCCTTTTGAAGCAGTCTATGGACAAAATACCCCTTCAGTTCTCTCATATTTACCAGGTGTCTAGAAGGTCCAGGTGGTTGAACAAACGCTTACAGTTCGAGAGGCTCTTCTCTGTGCCCTCAAAGAGAATTTGTTCATGGTTCAGAATCGCATGAAGCAACAAGAAGATCAAGGTCGCTCTGAACGTCAATTTACAGAAGGGGATCGGGTGTTTCTTCGACTGCAACCTTACAAGAAAAATTCTCTCAAGGCCAACCATTGTCAGAAGCTGGCACCCAAATTTTATGGTCCTTATACAGTTCTTAAGCATGAGGGATAGGTGGCCTATAAGTTATCTTTGCCCAATCATTCTAATAAACATCTTGTTTTTCATGCTTCATGCTTGAAGAAGATGATTGGAACTAAGTGCCAAACTCAAACCAACCTTCCCAAGTTAGATGAAGAAGGTGCCATTTGGCACCATTATTTGAGACCTATTCCATTGGATTTATCTCTTCTCCCTTATCACATTCATACATATCATTTTTCAGAAAACATTTTGACCTCACTCGCCCTGTTTCGGTTCCCTCTTCATCATGGCCCATACCCGTAGCCAAGACTTGGAAGCTCGCTTCAATACCTTGCAATCTAATTTCACAGAGACCCAACAAGAAGTGAAACAACACAGTGCCAATGTTGCCTCCATCAATACAAACATGCATTCCTCCATCGTCGCCTGAATCGAGGAACTCAAACAAGACATGACTACCCAGCTTGAATTTGTCGTTTCAATGATCTGCACCAAGTTGCATATCCTTGCAGATAACCCTTTATCTGACCCACCCTCACATACCAAAGCTGAAACTTCATCTCATTCTGATAATTTTCAAGCCCATCACTTTCAGCATGACCTACGCCTTCCACGGGTGGATGTGACCAAATTTGATGGCTCGGATCCCACTGGCTAGGTAACCCAAATGGGACATTATTTCTCTTTATACAATATTACATATGACCTGGACAAACTCCGGTATGTTGTTCTCCATCTAGATCAAGAACGTTGGCAATGGTGGCAATGGAGAAAAAATTCCTATGAAGGGTATATTGCTTGGACGCACTTTGTGGCAGAGATTTATGAACACTTTGACACTGACACCAACCATTTAGGATGTTTGAAAAATTTGAAACAATCCAGAACAGTGGTAGACTTTATAGTTGATTTTGAGTGCCTAGAGTTTTGAACAGAGGGCATGTCTGATGCCTTTTTCTGAGAATGTTTTATCAGTGGCCTCAAGGATGGAATTTGTGCCCATGTCCTCATGGATTGGCCTCGGAGTTGGGTGGAGGCTACTAAAAGGGATAAAGAAGCACAACAGGTTGTATCTTCTCAAAACCGAAAACCCTCCTTTATTCCTCGCACTAAACCAATAAATCCCACTACTCCCTATGCTCCACTAAAGATCCAAAAATTGACTAGAGATAAAATGGATGAATGCCAACTCAAAGGCCTTTGTTATAATTGTGATGAAAAATATTTTCCGGTCCACAAGTGTAAGGAACAAAATATTTTTATGGCCATCTCGAAGGATGTTTCAGAAGAGGATGTTGAAACTCCCCTTGTGTCTAAGTCACTTGAAACCACAGACATAACCCCTCCCTCAGAACCTCCGGAAGTAGAACTGGTCATTTCCCTAAATTCTCTCACTGGTTTCTCTGCTCCCCAAACCCTCAAGCTAATTGGTTACATCAAGCATAGGAAGTTCATCATTTTGGTTGATAGTGGCAACACCCATAATTTTATTCATCGCCGCATTGCCCAAGAAACTCATTTCTATATCCATGTATTCAATAATTTCCAAATCAAGATTTCCAATGGTGGCTCCATGAAATGTGGAGGGCATTGTGAAAATGTGCGTCTCCAAATTGGTGACTACCACCTGAAGTCTCATATGTTTGCTATCGACATGGGTGGTTGTGACATTGTGTTGGGTGCAGACTGGCTAAGGACTTTGGGTCCCATTCTCATGGATTTCAAGGAATTAACCATGCAATTCAACCAGGAAGGCCAAAAATATAAGTGCCAAGGCATCATTGTTGGTTCACCAGAGATCATTAGTTCCCATCTAATGGAAAAGCTTCTCAAAAAAGGTCATTATGGTGTTATTTCCCAACTCCATGCCATCAAGGGAACTGAGACAACCTCTATGTTACAAGACCTCCAATCCAACCTCTCTAAAAAGAAAGTGGTCTTTTCCACTCCCCAGGGATTCTCGCCTTCCCGTGGTGTTCATGATCATTCCATTCCCCTTATACCAGGAAGCCTCCCTCCCAATATCCGTCTCTATCGTCACCCCTTTTCCCAAAAAAATGAAATTGAGAAAATGGTTCAAGAACTGCTCAACACAGGCATTATCCACCCTAGTATGAGCCCCTACTCTTCTCTTGTGGTCATGGTATTGGAGAAATAAGGTTCTTGGCTCATATGTCCTGACTTCCACGCCCTCAAAAAACTCACCATTAAAGACAAATTTCTCATTCCTGTCATTGATGACCTCTTGGATGAATTCAGTGACCCCTAGTTCTTTACTAAACTTGATCTTTGTTCTGGCTACCACCATATCTGTATGAAAGAGGTAGACATTCCTAAGACTACCTTTAGAACTCATGAGGGCCACTATGCATTTTTGGCCATGCCCTTTGGCTTGTGTAATGCCCCCCTCCACCTTCCAAAGCCTCATGAATCATGTATTCCGCCCCTTCCTCCATCATTTTGTCTTAGTTTTCTTTGTTGATATCCTCATCTATAGAAAAACCTAGACAAACCACCTTACTCATGTGGACCGATTTCTTCATCTACTCTCTCAACACCAACTTTTCTTAAAAAAATCTAAATGTGCTTTTGGCGCCTCAGAAGTCGAGTACTTGGGCCATCTTGTTGGCGAGAACGAAATCATGGTGGATCCTAAAAAGATTGAATCTATGCAAGATTGGCCTCACCCAAAGACTCTCAAAATATTGCGAGGATTTCTGGGCCTAACAGGTTATTATCACAAGTTTGTTAAGAATTATGGAAATATTGCAGCACCTCTCACAACACTCCTTAAAAATAATTCTTTCACTTGGACCCCAACAGCTGCTCAGGCTTTTCAAACCTTGAATATGGCCATGTGCATCACTCCAGTTCTGGCCCTTCCTGATTTCAGAAAGACCTTTGTTCTAGAATGTGATGCTTTAGGGAAAGGTATTGGCGTTGTCCTTATGCAAGAGGGTCGGCCTTTGGCCTTTACCAACAAACAACTGTCTGAATGAAATTTGGGCAAATCAATCTATGAAAAGTAAAGGTTGTCTATTTTGCCTGTCATTGATTTGTGGCACCCTTATCTATTGGGGCAATGCTTCCGAATTAAGATAGACCATCAAAGCCTCAAGTATTTTCTGGAACAACGCATTTCCTCCCCAGAGCAAAAAAAATGTAAATGTGTTGAACCTGTACAGAATATATCTAGCCAGAAAATACTACACACATTTGCAGAGAGAAATTGAGAAAGAAGAAGCAAGATAGAAATAATGGAAGAATTCTCATTAATTGTATTTCACATTCAAAGAGTGAATAATTTACAATAGATATAGGATACATCAGTAACTAATGAGCCATAGTGGTGGTCTAGATTGATCTGGACACACACCAATAGTTACAAGAGTAAACTGCTACCTAGTCTAGTCTCTCAGTCAGTTACGGGAGTGAATTGTCACCTAGCTGAGTTAACTAGTCAACTAGTCTTCAGTTAACTGACTGAACAAAGAGTAGTGAGTTGGTTATGATCCCAATGTTGCATGGTGACAAAACCAATGCAATATCTAAACTCAACTCAACTAGTCAAACTGAAGTGTCAACTGAAAGAAAATATTCTCCAGGTGGAACATTCTCTCCTAAAATATAGGAGACTAGATAATGACTAATTATGACTAATAAACAAGGAATAACCTTAGGAAAAATAAATCCTAGGTGTGTGTGAAGTAACTACAACAAAAAATGGGTGACTAATCTATTTGGATATGATTATGAGAACATTTACAAGAAAGGAAAAGACAATGTGGTGGCCGATTCACTTTCCCAAAAATACGAAGATGAAGGCTTCCTTTTTTTTCTCTCCTTTATTGTCCTAGATTGGCTCCAAGCCATTCACCAGGAATGGCTACATGATCCCAAAAGTTCTCATTCGATACAACAATTGCAGTCCAATTCTCCAGTTTCCCCCGGGTACTCATGGTTCCATGATGAGCTTCAATACAAAGGTCATTTGTATTTAAGTAAACAGTCAAAACTTAAATCCACGGTGCTTTCTGAGCTTCATGTCAGCCCCTTTAGTTCTCTCATATTTACCAGGTGTCTCGAAGGTCCAGGTGGTTAACCAAATGATTATAGTTCGAGAGGTTATTCTCTGTACCCTCATAAGCTGGTGGCCAAATTTTATGGTCCTTATACAATTCTCAAATATGTGGGACAGGTGGCCTATCTGTTAGCTTTTCCTAGTCATTCTAAGATACATCCTATTTTTCATGTTTCATGCTTGAAGAAGGTGATTGGAACTAAGTGCCAAACTCAAACCAACCTTCCCGAGTTGGATGAAGAAGGCTCCATTTGGCTATAGCCACAAGTAGTTTTTGACCAGCGTGAGTGTCGCCTGCATCAACGAATCATCAAGGAAGTGTTAGTCCAGTGGAAAGATAAAACTCTAGCAGATGCCACTTGGGAACCAGCTACCATTCTGCAGCAATTTCCACATCTCAAGCCTTGAGGACAACGTTTTTTTTAAGGGGGCAGACATGTTAGGGAACTAACTCCTTACGTAGGTAGAACAATGTATTATGATGTAATAAAGGTCAATATTAATAAGGCCTTGCAATAAGGTAGAATAAATCAAATGCAAGAAGACCTAATATAAGATTTCGTTTCTAGAAGGATCTTCCTCTAGATGGTTCTCTTGATAGACATATTTAGTATAAATAGGAGTCGAGGGTATGAKAACCCTAGCTTGGATATTATTGTAATAGATCTCTGCTCGACTGGAGGTTTCCCCCCCAAAGAGGCCCGTGAACATTGCTCTCAGTAATCGAAGTGTTCTTTCTGGTGTTATTCTGTTATCATTTCAGTATTATTGTGGTGTTATTCTAGTTATATTTTTGTTCATATGCCATTTCTAGCATTTTATTTTTGTTTTGCATATTTTTTATATCTGTAATATTAGAACCTCTTTATGAATAAATATGTATATGGGTATGGGGACAACTAAGGTTTATGGGATTAAGATTGAAAGAGTTTTCAAGGTTATAGCAATGGTTAGAGCACCAAGATGTGTGTCTATGTCATGGTCATGTTCATATAAGTACTCGTATAAGCAATCCATTGGAAGAAGAACCAAAAATTAACACTCACCTTACAAGAAGGCTACATTTATTTGTTGCACATATCCTTTATTCATTGTAGAGAGATATAAAGAGAGAGACGGGGGGAGAGTAGAGGAGATATGGGGGGTAGAGATATATAAAGAGAGAAATGGGGG
>JZKD02S1312534.1:225772-240420 GCA_000966675.3 Picea glauca
ATCTCAACACAGAGTGGTCTGTATACATCTTGAAATAGATCCAAGTAGGTAATGTCTAAACTTCTACAAGGCATATACCATTGCCAAACCTTCTTGTTCTATCACAATATAGTTCTTCTCTATAGACGATAACTTCATGTTGGAAAATGCAATCAAATGGTCTATCTCTCCTTCACCTTGTTGTGCCAAAACTGCTCCCAATGCTATCAATGATGCATCAACATGTGCATGAAATTCTTGTCTCCAGTTAGGAAAAAATAGAATCGACGCAGTGACCATATTTTGTTTCAGTGTATCCAAACTCTTCTGACATTTGTCATTCCACTGAAACTTCACTTCCTTCCTCAACAACTTCTCCATAGGGGTTGTGATCTATGCATATCCTTTGATGAACTTTCTATAATATCCTGTATGACCCAATGTGGGTTTTAGCTATCGCACTGAAGTTGGTGGTAGTAGATCAACAATCACGACTATGTTTGTAGGGTCCATTATCAATCCCTGTTTACACACCACATGGCCCAACAAGATTCCAAAAGGCTCACAAAATATGAATTTATTCAGGTTCAATGAGATCAGGTATTGCCTACACGTATCTAACATTAAGCGCAAAATCTCAACATGATCTTTCAATAGACTAAATATTGTCTAGTTATCTAAGTAGACATCTAAAAATTTATGAATGAACTCTTTGAAGGCTACGACAACTACTCTAGAAAATATTGTTGGTGCATATTTCAACCCAAACGACATGATAATGTATTGGTAACAACCCCATTTTGTCGTAAATATCATCTTATATCAGTCTTCTTGCGCAATCCTAATCTGGTGGTATCCTGAGAATCCGTTCGTAAAAGAATAAGCCTCCCAACCCTCTACATTCTCCAACACTTTATCTGTAAAAGGCATAGAAAAAGTGTCGTGTAAACATGCATTATTCAACTTTATCAGATCAACGCATATCCTGATTCCTCCTGTCTTCTTGTCTTGGAATACTATTGAGCTGATCTATTTCTATTCTTCAATAGGTTCTATGAATTCCAGTATATAACATTCCATATATCTCTTCTTTTACATTTTGCTTATATTTCAGGTTCATTCTATAGGGTCTCTGTAGCACATGTTTCACATCTGGTTTTAGTGGAAACTTCATTTCTCCTAATTCTCTAGCAATTCCTTTCATCTCTGAGAACATTGTTGGAAAGAGATCCTAGTAGTCGCGCAGTAAGTCAACAATAGTTTCAATTGTTTCCTCGCCCCAATAGTCTCCTATGTGGGAAAATTTAGGTTTCTCTTATGTACCAATGTTCACTTTGTGCATTCTTAGGGGATTTTCATATATGGTTGACTCAAGATCTGGTCTGTCTACTGGGCACTCCCCTTCATTCTCTGATATCTAGAAATTTCTTGTATCTTCCTCGTCTTGGGATTTTTATGCGACATTATGCCAGTGCATGACCTCTTCAATTGTTGCAGTGACTCTAGGTGCACTATGCAAAGGCATTGATCCCAACAAGTCCTCTGATGAAAAAATATTATTTTTGAGAACCTGCAAGGATGATTCAATCAAAGGATTATTATTCTCAAAATTGAATGTTACCTTGAAGTTCCTGGTCAACTCTTCCCAATCTCTTGTCCCTTTGTGCACTTCTAATTCGATGTACCAATTCTTGGGAATTGTTTCCAACGTATGCACAAATAAGTGAGTCCATTCTTGTCTTGGTACCAATCTCCACTACTCAATACACTTCGTGACATGATCTACTAGAAAACTTAAGACACTATACTTCGACATGATATTTTCATTCTCTATCCCAAATTTGACTTGTAATAACCTTTTGCACTGTGGTCAATCTCTTATGCCATCTTTGTGCGCAACCACCATCTCCTTGAAGTCGCTTTTAGTGAGACATCTAAAGCCAAGAGTCTCTACTAATTTGTAATCTACATTTCAAACTCATTGATAAATGATTCTATAGGTGTTAGTCCACTATGCCTTGGAGGTTTGACTATTTCGGTTCTAATCCATCTCAATGCATGGGTAATTTGAGAACACTTCCTTGTCAATACTTCATGCATTCTTTGTTGCCAATTCTCTAGAGTGTCTTGTGAGTCTGATGCACATGAGTTGATACTCCTCCAACTAAGTATGCCTTTAGTTGTAGGATTGACATAATTGTCCATCTGCATAGTCACATTATACAAATTATCAAGTTCTTTTCTCTTTGCTGGTTCTACATACCTTTTTCCTTCAGTGGGGTCTAATGGCATTGTCACCTTTAAGTCTTCCACTTCAAATACCATATGTCTCTTATTTAGTTCAATGATTATCTGATTATCAAATTCCCAATTGCTATAGCGGGAAAACCCCTCTATGGACTACACTAGTGTTCTAAAGTGCAGGCAGAGCTAACCGTCTAAAGTCCCCTACTTTTTATCAACTATCCTGTTATCACCCCATAATCATACATAAAAGACAAAGTAGAGGGATCCGGTAGGAATACCTTAAACTCCGCGTCTGGTGTCGATCCCTTTGCACTTGTTTATTCCTCGTCTGCAAGTCTCCTCCCAAGGTTGACTGCATTCACCAAAAGATAAACAAGAAACTATAAGCATGCATTCTACATATGGATTATTAGGTTAGACATCATAACCAAGACATGTAAACAAATCATAAAGATTTAAGACGTCATTTGGCGGGATGAAAAAAGTAATTCTTTATATTAATCTCACAAAATTCGTTTACAACATGAGACCATCACTGCTCCTTGAACTCGGTCCTGGGATCCTCTTTACCAATGCACCAACTGCTTCCACGTATTCTTCTCCTCTTCAACTCTCTCTAGGGAAATGGCAAGGATTTGCAAAGGAGGAAGAAGGAATTCTGGCTCAAACTCACAATGTGGTTGCAAAATATTGGGGCAAAGGGGGATTATTGGAATGGGTAGAGTTTCTATGCTCTCATTCTTCTTCTTGGAATGGGGCCCCAACACCTTCTTTTATAGGCCAAAAGAGACAATAAAGGTTGGGGTGGCTGGCTATGGGTGGTAAACTGATTAAGTAATGGCCCATAAACCCGTATCCCTTTTCAATTTTCATTTTTCGCAATTTTTTGTGAATGTATGCGAGATGTAGTGATGCAACAAGCATGTGTACGTGGGCAGTAGTGGTGTAGGGTGCGTACACCTTCAAAATAGTGGTTTTTAGAAGAGTTGTTCAGTGATGGCTTGGAAAAGATAACAAGTGAGATGGGCTAATGCCAGGCATGCATGTCTGGTGCAATTTAGGGTTATAACAGATGCCCCCTAATGTGTGAGGTCAGAAGAGAATCTGATGGCCGAAATACATTACAAATCTTCACCAATGTACGAAGCGAGTGGGCCCAGGGGCCAGAGTTCAGGAGGTTCCATCTGCAAAATAACAATTTGTCTCACCAAGGTAGGCATACCCATGCTCAGGATGAAATAAAATCATGGCTGCCAATCAAATACACTGCAGATCCATGTCATATAACTATATAAAAGTGTAGTTGCGAGCAATACACAATGGATCTACATCTCAAAATCAAAATATATACATGTATAATATCCATATTCAAGAAGATAATGACACCTAGTGGCTGGAGATGAGGTCTTTAGAGCTCAAGCAACAAATTCAAAATATTCAAAACTCGGGTAGGAGTGTGATCAGGGGATCAAATTTTTCTCAATTTTCAAAGTGCTCGGAATGTGATGAAAACAATGCCATTGCGTCTGTCTCGTCTTCCTAATTCTGGCGGTATATTTACTTTGTCAAATGGTCGCCGTATGGAGAAGATATCGCGATCTGTTCGCCAAGCCAAACAGGTAAAAATTTTGGTGCTGACTGTATAGTCCGTACAATCCGTACGGTCTGACGTGGCAGGGTTGTACAGGCCATATGACCGTACAGTGGTGACGTGGCAGGTTTATGTTGGTTGATGATCGTCGAATCTGTGAGCGACACGTGTCCTGTAGCTGGCGAATGGTGTGAGGACACATGGCCCAATCCATGGGTGCCACGTGTCACTCACTGGTTGGCTAAGTAGTTTTATGTAAAATCTATTGGAGGCTGTGGGGTTCGATCCCCGGACCTCCCCACCGCACAATGCCTTTGCAAATTCCGCTAACCAACATTCTGCCCATTGTTCCTTGTTATGAATGTCAACGCATTTATATTTCAATTTGATTGTTGTATTAAATGGAAAGGGGGGCGGACCAGGGCCTAGCCCGACCCATGGTCTCATTGTATAACATCTGACCATATTGTATATGGGTGCGGTGTTAACGAATTGCATGCGGGTTATAACATTTAACCCCGGTTTTACATATAACCTTTGTATATGAGCACGGGGGTTGGTTTGAATATGGTTTACACGGTTTTAAAACGGTTAGCCACCTTTTATCAAAGCGCGAGGTCACATGGCCATATGCCCAGGTGCCTAGGTGGTTAGGGGCTGGCACGCCCTTAACCATTCTATGGTTTTCACCGTTGGCACGGTTGCACCCGGTGTTGGGTTTTTGCGCTTAAATGAGCATGTGAGCCAGGTTCATGGAAGAGGGGTGCGAATTGTAGAACCAGAGACAACAAGCTTGAAGAGGGAGACTTCCAGGAGGCCTAACTTCATTTTTCGACCGATTGAGGTGCCGAAAGAGCCCAGACAGGGGTTTTGGGACATTGGGAAGCCATTAGAGCAGTCGGTTTGTTAGTTTGAGCATTGTAAGACATGTTTTTGAGCACTTTTTGAGCAATTAATAATAATGATCCATTGGAAGCTGGACCAGGAGATGTAGCCCATAAGAGGGGTGAACTCCTTTATCAATTGCTGTGCTTATGTGTTTATGTTCATTAGTTATGCTGCTGTCTATGTGTAATTTGCATAAGTAATCCTTAAATTTATGTGTTGCAAACTGATCCTTTTTCTTTAAACACATAACATTCACTTGCAATAAGTTTTCAAGTTTTTCAAGTCTTCTTCATTTTTAGATCAGAGTGTAATATCAATGTACGACTTCACTACCTAGAGGTCTTCGATGGATTTTCAAGAACAGAAAAAAGGATCTCGGTGATCAGGCAGAAAACTTCATTGATTTTGAGAAAGGACTTGATTGGAATTTCGGGGTGGCTGGGCATGAGGACAAGAGACAAATTGTAGAAGGGACGACTCAAGTTTAGTAAAACTTCCCTTGGACAAAAGCACGACAAAAATGGGACTCAGGCAACATGGAATTGACATAAGTTCATGATGCAGGAGGTAATGCAAACTCTCCATATGTTTGGAAGAGTAACCAAATGGAGGAGGACACAAATCTATGTAGCGAGAACGAAAGGATGTGCTTTGTGCAAGGGACACTCATCGTGCCGTCAACAAAAAGAAAATACTTTTCCCTTCCTCTTTTTGGGGTATATTTGATTTTTTTGTCTTTTTCAATAATTTTGGAAAGCTTGAAAAAGAATAAAAGAATGCTACATTAAAAAGGAGGAATGGGTGTCGCAGACATACTAGTTCCAAGAGAAAGGAACACAATGATGCTCAGAGAAATGGGACATATGCAAGGAGAGGACACTCGGGAAAAATCCTCCATGGGTCAAGGTGTCAAGACATAGAGGCAAAGTGCTATAAGGCTTGCGTATAAGGCATGCTTCAGATGGTTCAGTTGAGAGAAAAATGGATCCAACATTAGGCCAAAGACGCAGGGATGCAAATGCGATTAATAAGACACAATGATAACATCCTTTGATGTAATTTTAATGAGCCGAGAGAAGGTAAGCTCGATGGATTTTCATTTTTATAGAGTCTAAAAAAGCATAAAAGGAGACTCCACTAGGGTACCTTTTTCAAAGGTAGTCTAGTCGGCTCGAAAAAGGGGTAAAATAGCACCGAAAAAACATCTATTCAAAACCATTTTAATGAGTGAGATAAAGACAAGATCACTCGACAATTTTTTCATATTTAAGGAGTTTGAAAAAAGCTTAACTATGGACTCCGTCAGGGATGTTCTTCTTGACCAATTTAATGAGTGTGAAGAAACAAGGTCACTCGACAATCTTTTCAATTTCAGGGAGTCTGAAAAGAGCTTAACTATGGACTCCGTGGGGGTTCCTTTTTTTCATAAATTTAGTCCCTCAGGCCCAAAAAAAGGGTTAAAATTATACCTGAGAATAATATTCTAGAGAACCGAGGCTCCTATAGTATACCTTTGTTCGTACAAATGACCATCCGGACCGAAAAATGGGTAAACTACCACCGGACAGACATCCCTTCAAATTTTAGTTTGGTGAGCATGAAGGGCAACGAGATTGCTCGATGATATTTTCATGTTTAGAGGGTTTGAAAAGGGCTTAAAAGAAGACCCGTTATTTTGGAAGTCTCGAGGGTTAGGTCAAAACTGATAAAGAATCATGCAAGTGAGGCTCAAACTCATAATCAGGAAAGAATAAAAAGGACTCCCGAGCCTATAATCATTAGCGACGACATGGACACCAAAAATGAAACCAGGATCTACCCAAGGAATCCATGTGAAGGTAGGCTCTACCACTAAATTACGACACTTCTAGAGCAAGAGTGAGGGTTCCGTGTTGCATTTCGGTGGGGTCGATCCTCTGGAAAAGCAAAAAGAAAACGAGGTGCAACAAGTGGAGGTGGAATCCTATATTACATGCACAAAGTTGGAAAAACGAATTTTTACCAAAAGACCTTTAAAAATGACCCAACTCTCAAAAAGTTTCCAAATACCCAAAGTAACATGTATCATAACATCCCCGAAGAAACTCAAGAACCATACTAAAAGGGTCCAAAAAGTCTATAAATAGAATATGACAACTCATTATCACCATTGTAATTTGAGAATTGGCAAGAAAGCCCAAAACACCCCTTTTCTGAAAGAGTTGATTCCGGGAGCTTCAGTGGATGAAACAAACTTCTGCTTGGACCAAGTAAGTACAAACTAGCCCTTCCTACCTTTCATTTTTCCTTTTTTGCATTTATTTTTGTTTTTTGAGGGGGTGCTGACCTTTAAAGAGGTTGGCCCTATGTGTATGCGAGCTGTCCAAGCACAAACCGTGTGTGCACGTGGACAGAAGATGATTTACTCGTGTACACATGCTACTGTTTCCAAGACAGCCCGCGTACACCCTCCAACAAGTGAAAAAATAAAAGGGCAAGAGTTAACTCCCCACTACTTTTTCATTTTGCAGGATGTATGTTCATTGGAGAGAGAGGGAGCATGAGGACATTGATTTTTGGTCTCAGAATACCCTGTTGCTGTCACTATTTTATCACAATGTGGGTTGTTAAATTTCTTCCAGTGTTTGTTTATGAGGGCTCAACTGTTATAACCCTAAATTTCACCATACATGCTTACCTGGCATCAGGCCAAATCATATCCCTTCATTGACAAAACATCTGCTGAACAACCTCTTTGAAAATCCTCTTGTGTCAAGGCCCATGCGCCCTAACCCATTACTGCACGCGTGTGCACGCTGGCAGGCCCACTATAGCCTGGGTGTACCTAACAAAACACAAAAATAGGAGAGTTGCCAACGGAACAAAAAGCTATGGGTCAGTTAACTGAAACTCCCGGCCATGCATGACCGAGAGTTCGTCCAAAACCCTAGCTCCTTCTAGCCTATAAAAGAAGGGGTAGGGGTACCATTTAGAAGAGGAAAATTATAGCGAAGAAACTCTACCCATTTGCCGAATCCATTGTCCCAACCCTTTAGCCTTTCCTCAAGCCAAAGGAGAATTAATGCAAAGAAGTTGGAGGACAAAAGAGGAGGAGCCTAGGATCAGGATCAAGGAGCAGTGGCCGATCTCGGCTTTGATTGTAAGTTGATTCATTTTTCAAATAATAAAATAATACTTTTCCCATCCCAATGCATGAGTTATCTATGGTTTGTTTAATTTATGCTTAATTTCTAACCCTCAAGTAGAAGAGTAGCATGCATGCATAGTTGTTTGTCTTGATTGCAGGTTATCTTTAGAAGGAGCAGCGCAAGCAAGCGATCAAAAGTGCAACAAAGGATCTACACCAAACATCAGTAACAAGGTTAGTAGTTTCTTTCCATGCATGTATGGTGAATGAGGGGTTTAATATTTGGGTGGTAGGTTAAAAAGTAATTTCTTTATGGTCAAAATCTGCATGCAAGTCTGACCCTAGTTTGCTAGTCCATAGGGTATTTTTCCCAACAACAGAGTTGGCAACCATACTAGGGAAGATACTCTTTAGGGTTTCCGAATTTAATTGAGTTTTTTGGGTAGTTTAAGAGATTAGATTTTCTGTTTCTTTGCCTATCTTTTTCTGTAAGGCCTGAGATAGTAGGGAGCCTGGTTCTTTATACTATTTTTCCCTGATTGTTGCTTGACGGTAATTGTCGGGACACACAGAGGTACATGTGGCCTGCAGAAGGCCTACATGTGTGTACCCGTGCCCTAACCTCTTACAGCCCGCGTGTGAATGCTAGATGTAGAGGTTTCAGTAGCGTGTAGGAGTTCAAAGATATTTAAGAGGCAGTCCTCCTCTTCCCTTTCAGAATTATACATTCTCAGGGGGTTTTCTGGATCCTGTCTGAGTCTTGTTGGTTCATAAGTCCTGTCTCAGTTTGTCTTTTTGTGTTTGGTTATTCCTTGCAATTATTTTTTTTCCTTTTCTATTAGAAGAAGCATCCAAGCCTTCATGAGACCCTGGTTATCAATACCAGAGGCCTTTTCCTGGTCTGGGCTGCCTGTGTTTATTTTTATCTTATAATTTATACATACACGTGGCCTGTCCAAGGCCAGACCGCGTGTACACGCTGCCTGTTTCAGCTTAGCACACGTGCTGTTTTAGTGACAGTAGCGTGCTTGACAGGCTACTTTTTGGTCAAGGTGGGGCAGCCATCCACTCATTTGATGAGAAGTATTCCTCTCATGTGTTTGAGTATAGGGGTTGAACAGTCAGTAGGTTAGGTCCTCTTACCCTTAGCCTGTTTTTTCTTAGTTGATAATTGATAGAAAACATAAAAAGAAAAATTTTCTTTTATGGTTTTTAGACAAGCGTAAGAATCTTTGTTTTCTTGATTCCCTTTGTGTGTCTTTACTTTGATTCTTTGCGATTTGTGCTTTAAGCCAGAATTTTTCTTTCTTTGTTTTGTGCTTGTCGGTATTTTCCCTTTGTTGCTTCCTTAGCACTTAAATAAAAAAAAAAAGAGAAAAAAAATCTTTGCATTTTCTTCTTTGTTTGAAGATTGTGTTGTTGCATCAATAACTAGGGAGAAGTCCTTTTGTTCATAAGTTTTTGCAGTACGTTTAGAGCATAAGTATCTCATATTCGAGCGAAATTACTTTATGTTTGCTGCATAAAATCTTAGAAAAAATGAAAAGAAAAAGAAATCTTTCTTTGTGAAAAGTTGTTGATTTTTGCATTTAGTAAAAGTCTTTTGTTTCCATATTTTTTCATTCGTTTTTTCTTTGAGTCTTTACACATCATCAGTTTCACCTTCATACCTTGTGACGTAAGAAAACCCATAAAAGAAACGCTAATTTAAAAATCTATTAGACTTTTTGTTTGTAGGGTTCACACACTAGTTCAGGACTAGGGCCTTGGATTAGGTTGGAGAGGAAACTCTCCAAGGCCATTCAAAAACAAACATTAGAGTCTGTGATAGGGAGTGTAGAAGTTCAGTTGCGTGGAAGTTATCCAGGACCCCCCTCTAACACAGGGGATAAACACAAGGTCGCCTGCGGAAAGGTAGCGGAGATAACCCCTCCAAAGCCGGACCAAGCGTAGTGGAGAACACATATCGAGGGCTTGTTTTGGGATTCCGTCGTTTGCATTTGCCACGGGGCTTCGTGGGTCTCAAATCCGTTTGAGGTCCTCAGTTGTCTTCCAGACCATTTTCTCTCAATACCCTTGATAGGTTTCGGGCTTGATACCCTGCTCATTGTGTTCTACCCGACTTTCGACTGTACCCGCCTGGTGACTGTTCACGTGCTGGCAAACTAGTTGCCAATATTTTTTAGGGACATACATAGGTGACTGTGGGGGTATACCATGGTACCTAGGATAGACATCGGGCCACACTTTGCAGAGTATACCCAGAGGGTGCTTCTGTGTTCGAGTTGCACTTGCACTGGTAAGTTGCTCTAGTGTTGGTTGTTGTAACTGTTCTTCCAAGTAGTTTAGAGTCTGCTTGTCTTATCTCTTAGGGGCTTATTTTTTAGTGTGTGTTACTGTTTGAATGTGTAGAATACCTTAGCGTGTCTTGGATCTTCTCACACAGTGGAGGATCCCGAGCTCCGCCGGTCACGAAGGCTTCTGGGCCTACCGCCGGTTATACTGGAGCCACCCCTGCCACCATTAAGGCGGAAGCTAGACCAACAAGGGTCTTTTGAAGCAATCGGGTTACAAACCATTGTGCCTGAACAACTCCCGGAGGAATCAACTGCCAACCTTGGCTCGGTTGAAACCCCAACCAATGATACCTGGCCATCGGTTATTGTACCAATCCAATTTTATGAATGCCTGTCAGTGCCTCAAACAGCTATGGAAACAAACGCTGTTACTTCCTCCGGGAATTCTTCCATTCCCACCACCGTTGCTACCACAGGAGAAGCATCTCCTAACTTGTCATCGTCGGTACGAGCCACCATGGTCTCGGCCACAAATATGTCACACAGTGGACTGATCCCATCTATCGTGGCGACCACAACTCCCTTCACACCTAGTGCGACAGGCCCTCCGTTTTCATACGGTATGCCTAGTTCAGGTACAAGTCCTGCACTCACTTACTCCACTTTACAGACTTTGGGTCTGGGGGAAGGGAGCTCTAACACTCCTCTGCAAGGTCAACTTGGGGGAATTCCTGTCCCTTTTAATGCTTTTCCTTATGCTGGAGGTCATATCTCTCCTTTGTCCCCTTCGCTTGGTGGTCTGCATCAGCAGTCCGCCGGGCAGCTTGCACACACTAGTTCATTTGGAGCTGGGATTCAAGGAACACTTGTGCAAACTATGCTGGTAGGTTCGTCCCCGTTTGTTTGGAATGGGACGTTTGGTAACAACACTTTCGCATCCACCACTTTTCTGTCTGGGGGCACTCCCATTTTTGGACAGTCTACTCTGGCGCAGGGTACTATTATTGTGCTGGGGGCACATATAGCAGGACATTGGAACTCAGGACAAGGATCCATTCCCTCCTCTGGAATGTCGTTCTGGGGTAATTCTTTCCACAGTTAATGGAACTCTGGATAGACTACTATGCCTCTCCCATCAGGACCAGCATGGGGTAATCCTTCCCAAAGTCCGTCAAACACGATGAATGCCCAACATCCTATGTCCTTTATGGGGAATCAGCCAATGATGTCTCCACAGGTGCAAAATTCTTACGCTGGTCAGGGCCATGGTTTCTACCAGAATCTGGTCCAACAACCAAACTTTTCCTGGAAACCTGGTGCCAGTCAAACTCCAGGACCCTTTTTCCCAGGCTATCAACAACAACCCAAACTACCATTCTTGGCAACGTTACACTTGTCAGATTTGACAAGGTTGTTAAATGATCCTATTTGTCACGATCCACGTTGGCCTCCTATGCCAACAAAGTTGCCTTTGGACATTCCAAATTTTGAGGCCAAGCCTAATGAAGATCCAGGTGATCATGTGACTACCTTCCATCTTTGGTGTTCATCTAACTCATTGAAAGATGACTCCATTCAGTTGCAATTGTTTCAACGCACTCTTATTGGGAGTGTCGCGAAATGGTACATCGAGCTCGATCGCTCAAGATACTCTGCTTTTGGCGAACTGGTGATGGCCTTCCTTAACCATTTCCATTTACCTGTGAGATACGACGCTGGCACACAGTTGCTTTCCAATTTCAAACAGATGACAGCGGACCATATATTTGATCATATCCGAGAGTGGAGACACCGGAAGAGTCTAATCAAAGTACCAGTCCCACCAACATTCCTTCTTGAGTGGTTCCTTAAGTCTCTGGTCCCACAATTATCCAAAGACATCGCGACTTCAGGAGTTTTCTCTGAAGAAGATGCCATCATGAGGGCTCAATAGTTTGAGCTCATCTATTCTCAGTTTGGTTTATTATACAACATCCTGCTGGATGCACCACGATCAATACTGGATAAAACTAGACAGAGAGCCGGACCACATGTCGATGGTATTGTTGGTTCAACACAAACCAAGCTCGTTGAGCAATTGACAAAACAATTGCAACAATTATTTATACAACACTCAGCAGCCAGCTAGACTACTACTTTGGCTGTTCCTCCTACCCAAACGTCGGAAGTACACTCTGTGCAGTAGACTAACCCAAAGTCTACCCAACAGCCTCAAGGGAAAAAAAAAACAATGAAAGAAGGGTAAGGGGGATAAAAAACCCATTGATAATGTTGGTGGGGATACCACAGAAAAACGGAAGGCGAGGAATCCGTGAAACTTGTGTGCAGAAGACCACCCGACCCATCTTTGTCCTCAACTTGCAGAGGCCCAAAAGTTTGTCACACAGCAACAACAAGCAGTGTTGACTAATCCCTTTCAACATGGGAAAATTTAACTCAAGCCTCTACAAGTGCCGAAGGGGGTAGCCAATAAACCTACCCTCCTCCAAACAATCCCTCATCCGTGAACGTATATATGGTTAGGGGTGATGCTTTCATAACGACTAGAGCGCGCGACTATAGTAAACCAAGCACTTATGAGAAGGGAAAAGAAGCCGAAATCCCATCTCTTCCTCTACAGATTGAGAAGACGTTGGGAGAAAAAATGACACGCATTCCAAAGGGAGCATTTAAAAAAGATTCTCACAACCCAAACGCAAGGGCCACCCAGAATTAGTCTGTGGTGGAGGATTTATCACAAACCCCTTGTGCGATGTCTGTTTTGGAAGTCCTTCAAAGCTGCCCTGCTCAGAGGAAAGCCTTGTTAACTTCTTTAGGCTCTACTGAGACTTGTAACCCGGGTACCATCATGTTATATACGACCGACTTAAAACCTCTTCTTCCTTACCACGTCGTGTTTCAGATAGTAGTGGCTCATCCCACGAAAACTTTTACTCGGAATATCTTCCGCACAGTGGTCGACGAGGGCGCCTCAACATGCATTATGTCATTAGCATGCTGGAAGGCCATTGACCAACCCATTTTGTCTCCATCACCTACTCTCCTCACTGCTTTTGACGATCGTTCTTTCCGACCACATGGCATCATTCTTTCTTTTCCTGTGCTGTTAGGAGGGAAGACCGTGTGTGTCGAAGTAGAGGTAGTCGATGCTGCCCTAGACTATAACCTCTTGTTAGTATGGAGCTGGACTTATGTTATGCAAGATGTGGTTGCTACAGTTTTCCGAGTCTTGTTGTTTCCACACGAGGGTGGGATAGTGACCATCGATCAATTGTCCTTCTCTAGACCTGACCCAGCTTTGGGGGCATCCACGGTTCCCATGATTGATAATCCTCAACCCGGTGTCATTAACGTAGAAGTTGGTTTGTGTCCATCCTTGATGGGTACCTTCGATTACCCACCTCTTCATGACGATGTCAAGTTTATATCTAACCACCATAAGGTTTAGATTTTTCAAGTTTCGTCGTTCCGCATGACTTACTTTGAGGATCCTTGGATTCTTCCTTCCCCATCAACCACGATGGATGAGACAGGGCACTCAGGCATGTCGATGCCCTTGTCGGCCGCTGAAGTAGCGTACTCTTTAGTCCAGTAAGCTTCAACTAACCCTGATCCGACTCCTGCACAAGAGTTAGATCCACTTCTGGAGCCTATTTGGGCTCAGGGTTCTCTTGCTAACATCGATTCGTTAGACTTAGTCTTGCCTTCTGACGAAGCAGTAATCGAAGCAATGACTATTCCGGACAAACCTTGGGAAGATCTTCATCACAGATCATATTTCCTCTCAAAGTTAAGCCAAATCAAAGCAAGAGAATTCACTGTGACTATGACTAGAGATAGGTATTGTCATACTAATCCCTTAGCTACACACAAAATCTATGCTGAGGGTAATATAGCAACCATTGCTGAAATGATACCTATCAATATCTCTAGAACCCCTGGCATCATAGACAATGTTTTTGTCGGAGCATACAACTCCCCCGAGGAGATGCCAGGCATCGACCCACAAAGAGTCTATCATGAGCTAACTTTGTTTTTTTTCAATCTCACTTTGAGATCCGAAAGCAACATCTGGTGAGACTGCATTTATGCTTTTCGATCTCATCTAGGTTAACTGAGAAAAGTAACCATTATGGAGTCTTCTTTAAGCCCTTTTTAGACTCCTTAAAGATGAAAATATTGTCGAGTGACCTTGTTTCTTCACACTCGTTAAATTGGTCCAGAAGAACGTGCCTTAAATGGAGTCTTCTTTAATCCCTTTTCAGACTCCTTAAAGATGAAAAGATTGCCGAGTGACCTTGTTTCTTCACACTCGTTAAATTGGTCCAGAAGAATGTGCCTTAAACGGGTCTTCTTTTAAGCCCTTTTCATACCCTTTAAACATGAAAAAATTGTCGAGCGATCTTGTGGCCTTTCACGCTCGTTAAACTGAAATTTGAAGTCACGTCTGTCTGGCGGTAGTTTACCCCTTTTTCGGTCCGGATGGTCAACTGTACGAACAAAGGTATACTCTATAGAA
>JZKD02S1312534.1:241364-273820 GCA_000966675.3 Picea glauca
CAATATGTCTCTTGTCCGCATACCCGGCCATCCTGAACGTCCAATCAAGTCCTTGTTCGAAATCACTGAAGCCTTCAGTCCGATCATCAAGATTATCAAGTCCATAACCGATGAGCCGTCAAAGACCTCTAGGTAGTGCAGTCGTACACTCATATTACACTCCTACCCAAGTTTTAGAAGATTTTGAAGTTGTTGCTCGAGCTCTGAAGTACAACTATCAAGCTGAAACAACTTCTAGGAGATGGATACTCTATATGTATATCTTTCTGATTTCGAGATGTAGCTCCGCTGTGTATTATTCGCGGCTACTCTTCATAGTTATTTGACATGGATCTACAGTGTATTTTATTGGTAGCCATGGTTCTATTTTATCCCGAGCATGGGTATGCCCGCCTCGGTGAGACATTTGTTATTTTGCAGACGACACCTCCTGGTTCCTGATTCTTGGGCTCACTCATTCAGCATATCAGTACAGATTGGTAAAAGATTGGTAATGTATTTCGGCCATTAGATGCTCTTCTGACCTCACACATTAGGGGGCATCTGTTATAACCCTAAATTGCACCATACATGCTTACCTGGCATCAGGCCAACTCATATCCCTTCATTACCAAAACATCTGCTGAACAACCTCTCTGAAAATCCTCTTGTGTCAAGGCCCATGTGCCCTAACCCATTACTGCACGTGTGTGCATGCTGGCAGACCCACTACAGCCCACGTGTACCTAACAAAACACAAAAATAGGAAAGTTGCCGACGGAACAAAAAGCTATGGGTCAGTTAATTGAAACTCTTGACCATGCATGGCCGAGAGTTCGTCCAAAACCCTAGCTCCTTCTAGCCTATAAAAGAAGGGGTAGGGGTACCATTTGGAAGAGGAAAATTATAGTGAAGAAACTCTGCCCATTTGTCGAATCCATTGTCCCAACCCTTTAGCCTTTCCTCAAGCCAAAGGAGAATTAACGCAAAGCAGTTGGAGGACAGAAGAGGAGGAGCCCAGGATCAGGATCAAGGAGCGGTGGCCGGTCTCGACTTTGATTGTAAGTTGATTAATTTTTCAAATAATAAAAGAATACTTTTCCCGTCCCAATGCATGAGTTATCTATGGTTTGTTTAATTTATTCTTAATTTCTAACCCTCAAGTAGAAGAGTAGCATGCATGCATAGTTGTTTGTCTTGATTGCAGGTTATCTTTGGAAGGAGCAGCGCAAGCAAGCAGTCAAAAGCGCAACGAAGGATCTACACCAAACATCAGTAACAAGGTTAGTATTTTCTTTCCATGCATGTATGGTGAAAGAGGGGTTTAAGTTTTGGGTGGTAGGTTAAAAAGTAATTTCTTTATGGTCAAAATCTGCATGCAAGTCTGACCCTAGTTTGCTAGTCCGTAGGGTATTTTTCCCAACAACATCAACCCAGGTTGTTGAATGATTTGATAGATTACTGGCATCCTGATGCAGAGGCATTTATGCTTGAGGGACAGTCATTGACTCCAATGACTGAAGACATTTACTTCCTGACTGGTCTCTCGAAGAGAGGGGATCCAATCAACTTGCATACTTTTCCCCCTGGGCCTCACAACATTGAGGAGTTGATTATAATCCATTGCGAGGCGGATACTAAGAAAGTAGGTTCTCAGGTGCCTATACATAAGATCAAAAACCTATCACTGAAAGTGATATTTCTTCTCATTGGGTAGATCACTGGATTTGCATCTTTACATCAGGCTTCCTGGGTGCACATGCATTTTGTTGTACAATGCCTAAATGCACGGATTTTTTACTGGAGCACAACATGCTAGATTGCATGAAGAGACAACTAACAGAGTGTCGGATACAAGAACACCGAAACTTTGGTTTTGGGACTATTTATGTTCCTTTTTCTTCGAGAGGGTACCCATTCTTAGTCCTCGAGAGACGATACGAGGGCACGAGGCCTCTCTTGTAGCGCTATGCAGATGGGTGATGTTGTTGCCGCGACAGGGGGGAGGGAGGACCATCGAGGCCTACCCCTATGCCAGGATCAAATTTTCTAGAGATCCTAACATGCCTATACCTCCCGGAGTGGAGCGAGGAGAGCTAGGTATGTTTGTTTTTCAAAGTTATTTATTTTTTATTTCTTTTTATATATATCATTTTTATGTGTACCAGAGTATTTGACAACTATGTATCTATTATGTATAGATGTGGGACCAGTGTGTCCAACAAACTTTTTGAGGACTAGGTGGCGTCCTTGACAAGAGGCAGGACCAGCTGCAGTTGCCGGACCAGCAGCAACAACAGGGGGGTCTCCAACCGGAGAGGCTGAGAGAGTATTGATATGGGTGGAGTTGAACCTCACCACGCTCACTTGTACAGTCCCTATGGTGGAGATCGAGGATCTCCCACCGTCGATGCAACCTCATGTAGTTGGGGTGCCACGGACCTAGGTCCAACTCTTCCAGCATTTGGCGAACGTCATTTTTCACTATGGCAGGGCCAACAGGCCCCATCCTTAGATAGGCTGGACTACTTACGTGCCGAGAGAACTTTTTGTATATTTTTGAGGGCATAATCCCCATGACTCTTACTAGACATATTTTTGAGGCGCTTGCACCCAACCATGTACTCTGATATTTTTGATATATATATGCATATTTACATCTTTTTACGTCTTATGGATTACATCTATTTACAAATTTATTTACATGTGCATGTGTGTTCTTTTCCTTACATCTGTGAAATATGCCAATATAATACATGATTAGCTAGAGTATCTATGATTTGATTCAATCTCCTAGGAACATGGATATACATAATGTAATCAAAGCTTCGTTCTAAGAGACGTACTCTAAGGAACCGTCGGTGTAGAGTAGGATCGTAAACGCGGTAAACCCCATTTAACTGGGACACAACCAACCGAGTGTCTAAGTAGACCTGGAGATGAGAGATACCATGTGACAAAGTGTCATGAAGCAAATCTAAGACTGTGCTGTATTCGGTGACATTGTTTGTGGCGTCACCTAAACAAATACCTCCTGAAGATAACAACTGGCCCTAAGGTGTGAAAATCACCCAAACTGCGGAAGCAAGCCTCCGAGTGTGTCAGCTAGCGCCATCCATAAACCCAACGACCACCTCTGATTCACTTGACATCTACCACAGTGAAAAATATGACATAAAAAACGACACGTCCATAAGACCCAAAAAGACAAAAAACTAAGAAGAAAATGTATAAGAACTATACATATGTACAAGAAGTCACCCAAGGCGACCCACCTATGAGTAATACTTCTTGAGGTAGAGTCCATTTCTAGGCTCTGCCAAAGCATTTCCCTCAAAGTCCACCAGATGATAAGAACCCTTCTTTAGAAGCTCCTTCATGATGAAAGGTCCGAACCACATGGGTTTGAACTTGCCTGCTCCCAGGGGATCCTTGTCTTGGTCATAGACTAGGACAAGGTCACCTTCAAAGAAAATTCGAGGAGGAACAAACCGATCATACTGACACTTGAGTTTTTGCTTGTGAGCCTTGTTAGCCAAGGCTGCATCATGACGCTGCTCATCGAGCTACTTGAGATATAATAAATCCTCTTCAAGCGGTGAAGTGTCTGGAAATAACTATACTGCCAATTTTAGAGATAGGATCTGGCACTCTATAGGCAAGACTGCTTCTAGTCCATAATCGAGTTGAAAAGGTGAAAAACTGGTTGTAGTCTTAATAGATGTTCGGTAGGCCCATAACGCAAAGTACAACATCAAATGCCAGTTTGACTTGGCTGAATTGATCGTTCACTGTAAAATAATCTTAAGGGACTTATTCATAGCTTCCACCTGACCATTCGCTTGTGGGTAGTAGGGTGATGAATGTTCTTGCCTCAACCCAAGATTTGACGTTAACTCGGACATCATTTTATTCTGAAAGTGATTTCCATGGTCAGTGACAATCTCTCTTGGGATGCCAAACCTTTCTATTATATAGTTAAAAAAAAAGAGAGATGTTGTCTTGCCATTATATTTAAACATTGGCATAGCCTCGACCCACTTCATAAAGTAGTCTACTTCTACGATGATATAACGGTGCCCCCTTGCTGAAGGGGGGTTGCATGTAGTGTAATAAATCCCCCACTTGGTGAAGGGACCAACTATGATGACATGAAACATGGGAGCAGGGTGTGCCCTCATCTTCCGAGAGAAGACTTGACATGAGTGGCACTTCTTGACCGATTCAACACAATCTTTGATTAATGTCGACCAAAAGTAACCGACGTAGAATCTTTTGGGTTGTTTCCAACCCAGAAAAATGAATTCCACATGCTCTAGTGTGGCAATCGTTAAGCACAATTTTTGCTTCTTCATGAGTGAGACATCGATGAAGGATGCAGTCTACACCTCGATGATACAGAGTATCCTCGAGTATGAGATAGTTCTTGGCCTGCTGGCATATACGGCGATGCTCATCATGAGAAGCAAAGCTGGTGCACTTCAAAGTCTGGAGATAGACTAGTATATCTTCATACCAGGGGTCTGAAGATGTGATAAAAAACATGTCTCCTTTGATAGGTGACTCCTCAGGTATAACATCATCTGATTCAACTGAAAGTTCTGAGATGAGTTTCACAAAGACCAACGACTTTTTGGATTTTGCCGAAACAAAATCCAAGTCAAATTCCTGGAGGATAAGTATCCATCTACTGATATTTCCACCGATTACACGTTGTGTCATCACGTATTGAAATAGATTCACAATGGCAATGACGGTGGTCTTGCAAAACAAGATGTAATGACGGAACCACTGGACAACATGAACTGCTGCCAATGCAAGTTTTTCAATGTGGAAATAATTGAGTTACAATCCAACCAGGCCTTAGATCAGGTAATAAATCACGCATTTTGAGAGAAAATCATCCTCATGAACCAAGACCATGCCGATGGTTGACTCTGCAGCGGCCAAATACAATAAGAAATCTTTATTACAATTGGGTGGCCAAAGCAGAGGGGTAGACGTGAGGGCACATTTCAACACTTTGAAAGAATGCTGAGAGGCTTTATACCAATGGAAAGGAACATCCTTCTTTAGTAAATGCATGAAACCCTTTTTGATCTCGGCATATTTTGCGATGAAACGCCATAAAAAGTTTGCTTTTCCCTGTAAACTCTGAAGTTGAGGGATTGTTCGCGGGGGAGGCAACTGAACTATCACCTCAACCTTTAGAGGTTCAACCATGATCCATGTTGTCGAAACTATGAAACCAAGAAGACGACCCAATGTTACGCAACAACTGCATTTGTTTGGATTCAAGCGAATCGGGTAGCAGTGACATCGCTTAAAGATAAGTCAAAGGTGTCCTGGATGATCATCTCTCTTACGATATAGTGACGCTAAATCATCAAGATAAGCCTCGACTATGTGTTTGAGATCATGGAAAGAAAAAGACATGGCCCCCTGAAAAGTCGCTCTAGCATTTTTCAGACCAAAAGGCATCTTTCGATAAGCGAACGTGCACCACAGACAAATGAAAGTGGTTTTGTGTTGGTCTTCAGGTTTGATCTGTATCTGATTGTATCCTGAAAAACCATCCATGAAAGAAAAGGCCTCGCAACATGCACATTCATTGACTATCTGGTCAATAAATGGCGTGGGGAAATTATCCTTTGGACAGGCCTTGTTCAAATCATGAAAGTCCGTACATACGTGAATCGTACCCTGCTTTTTGTTGAATAGAACGATATTTGACACCCATTGAGTCAATTGAATGGGGTAGATGAAACCAGCTTTAAGTAGTTTCTCTACTTCAGCCTTAATAGTTGCTGCTTTCCTGGGATTAACTTGACAAAGATTCTACCGGACTGGCTTGGCATCGGGATATGTCGTGATTTCATGTTCAACGACTCTTGGATCTATGCTTGGAATTTCCTCATAAGACCAAGAAAACATGTCATGGAATTCTTTAAATAAATCCGTGTAGATTCGAATCTCCTCAGGGGATCAGTTTGCTCCGACGAAGATATTCTCCATGATGCCAGGGGTTTTGTAGATATGAATAGGTATTTTTTTAGCGATGGTTTCCATATTTCCTTCAGTGTAAATAGAGTGCATAACCAAAGGATTGATAGGACAAGACTTATCTCCAGTCATAGTTAGAGTGAATTCTCCTTCCTCAATTATTCTCAACTCTGGGAGAAAATAAGATCTGTGATGGAGATCATCCCAGGGTCTGTCTGGACTAGTCATTGCCTCAATAATTGCCTCATTTGAGGGTAAGACCAAGTCTAAAGAATCACTATCGACGAGGGAACCTTGAGCCCAAATAGGCTTGATAATTGGATATAACTCCTGTGTGGGAACCAAATCGGGGTCGACGAAAGCTTGCTGGACTGTAGAGTACACAACTTTTGCCATGGACAATGGCATGGCCATGCCATGGTGCCCTATCCCTTGCATCATAGCAGACGGGGAAGGAAGATTCCATGGATTGTTAAAGGAAGTTGTGCAAAATGACTAGATTTGAAACATTTCAGCCCTAGCCTAGTCGAGGACAACCACTACGTAATGGACATTACCAGTTGGAGGCGGGTGATCGAAAGTACCCATCAAAGGTGGGAACAAACCAACCACTATGTTGATGATGCTAGGCTTGGGGTTATCAATTATCAGGACTATGGATACCCCCGATGAAGGGTCAGGATGGGAGAATGATAATTGATCAATGGACATGATCCGACCCTTGCGTGGAAACAACAAGACCCAAAAAACTGTTGCCACGACTGCTTGCATAACATAGGTCCAAATCCTTCCTAACAAGAGATTGTAGTCAAGAGACACATCAAACACTTCAACCTCGATGCACACGGTCTTCCCCCCTAACTACATAGGGAAAGAGGGGATGATTCCATGTGGTCGGAATGAATTATCGTCAGAAGCGGTAAGAAGACATCACGCATGTCGAGGCACCCTCATCAACCACCGTGCGAAAAATATTTCGGGTAAAAGTTTTCGTGGTGTAAGCCACTACTATCTGAAACACCACGTGGTAAGGAAGACAAGGTTTTAAGTCGGTCATATCAACCATCATCGTTCCCAGATTACAAGTCTCAGTAGAACCTAAGGTAGCTAAGAAAGCCTTTCTCTAGGAAGGGTAGCTCTGGTGGACTTCCAACGCAGACATTGCATAAGGGGTTTGAGACAAATCCTCCACCATAGATTAGTTCCGGGCGGCCCTTGCATTTGAGTTATGAGAATATTTATTGAATGCACCTTTGGGGATGCATGTCATTCTTTCTCCCAATGTCTTCTCAATCTAGAGAGGAAGAGATGGGTTTTCGACTTCTTTACCCTTCTCATAGGTGTTTGGCATTCCATAGTCACATGCCCTAGTTTTTATGTCAATGCTACCTTTCATTATGTAAACATTCGTGGATGAAGGATTACTCGAAGATAGAGGGGGTCCATGACTTCCCCCTTCTGCGCTCGAAGAGGCTTGAATTAAATTTTTCCCATGTGGAAATGGGTTCATTAACACGATAGGCTGCTACTGTGCCAATAAATTATGGGCCTCCGCAAGCTGAGGGCACTGGTGAGTCGGGTGGTTTTCCGTGAAAAGATTACACATATACTTTGAATTTTTATTTTTTGTGTTTCCCCTGCCAACATTATTGGTGGGTTTCTTATCCCCCTTACCCTTCTTTTGCTATTTATTCTTTCCATTAGGCTGTTGGGTGGCCTTCGGGTTTGTCGATTGCACAGTGTGTACATCCGATGTTTGAGTAGGGGGAGTAGCCAAACCAGTGGTCTGGCTGGCCGTTGTCTGCTATATTGATAATTGTTGGAATTCATTCGATAGCTGATTGGCGGGCTTTGTTTGCACTGAACCAACAATACCATCGACATGTGGTTCAGATCTCTGTCTAGTCTTGTCAAGTATCGATCGTGGTACATCTGACAAAACTTCGTAAAGTAAAACAGACTGAGAGTAAATCATCTCTAGTTGTTGAGTTCTCATTACCGCTTCTTCTTCTGAAAAGATCCCCGAGGTTGCGACGTCTTTAGATAACTGGGGTACCAAAGACTTAAGGAGCCACTCAAGAAGGAATGCTAGTGGGACTGGTGCTTTTATCAAACTCTTCTGGTGTCTCCATTATTGTATGTGATTTGAGATATGGTCCTCTTTTTTCTACTCAAAGTTGGAAAGAAATTCGGTGTTGGCGTCGTATCTCAAAGGTAATTGGAAATGGTTTAAGAAAACCATTGCCAATTCTCCGAAGGAAGAATATATTGAGCAGTCAAGCTTGATGTACCATTTCACAGCACTCCCGATGAGAGTGTGTTGAAACAAACTTAACTGGATGGAGTTGTCTCTCAGAGAGTTGGATGAGCACCATAAATGGAAGGTATCACCTGGATCTTTGTTAGGCTTAGCCTTGAACTTTGGAATGTTTGAAGGAAACTTGGTTGGCATGGGAGGCCAATGCGAATTGTGACAGATGGGGTCATTTAATAACCTTGTCAAGTCTTGCAACTACAGAGTTTCCAGAAATGGTAATTTGGGTTGTTGATTATAACCAGGGAGAAAGGATCCCGGAGTTTGGCTGGCACCAGGTTGCCAGGAAAAGTAAGGTTCCTGGAAAGGGTTCTAGTAATAACCATGTCCGTGACCAACATACGGATTCTTCTCTTATTGAGAAGTCATCGGCTGACTCCCATAATAGGATGTAAAGGGCTAGGCTTGCGTTGCATTCCAAGAATTTTGGGAAGGGTTGCCCCCTGCTAATCCGATGGGCATAGGTGCTGAGCCTTGCCTAGAGTTCCATTAGCTATGGGAGGGGTTTCCCATGGTCAACATCCCTAAAAAGGGAACTGATCCCTGCCACATATTCCAAAGTTCATGTGAGGAAGGAATTCCTAAGTTTCCCCCCTATGCAAGAATAATACCCTACATAGGGTTTTGTTGTCCATAACAAGGGTTTCCCTCGACCAATATGGCAGTTGACGAGAATGAATTATTACCAAATGTGTCGAACAAAGAGAATGGCGTTGAGCCTACCGAAATGCTATAAGAAGGAAGTCCTTGACTACCTTCTCCAAACGAACTATAGTTTACGTTTAGCCCGACGAAGTGCTAGTGAGCACCGCCGAGCGAAAGGGAAAAAGGTGGTATATGGCTCCCTCCATAAGGGACAACATTATAGGGAGTGGAAGTGACCCCTATGGATCCTTGCAGAGGAGCATTAGAGCTCCCTGCCCCCAAACCTAAAGTCTGTAGAGTGGAGTAGGAAAGGATAGAGTTTGTATTGAATCCAGGCATCCTGTATGAAAATGGAGGGCCTGTCGCACTCTGGGTGAAAGGAGAAGTGATTGCCACCATAGATGGAATCAGACCATTGCCCGAGGTAGAGGAGGTCGAGACCATGGTGGTATGGACCGACGATGGTTGGTTATGAGGAAAAAAACCCCCTGTGGTGACAGTCGTAGAGGGAGTATCATAATTCCCTGAAGAAGTAGCAACATTTGTCTCCATCGCTGCTTGTGATACTACCTGATGCTTGTAAGGTTTAACCTATACGAAAATGGGCACTGATAGCTCAGTGATCAAAGGTTTATAAGGAACAAGAGCTTCTGCTCCAAGGTTGAAAATGGTTGGCTCCTCCATAATCAAATTTTCTCCTCTCGGAGATGGGTCGGGCTCATTTTCTTGTGGCCCGGTCACCTCAAAAGACCCTTGTTGGTCTAGTATTCACCTTAGTGGTGGCGGGGGTGGCTCTAGATTAATCGATGGTAGGACAAGAAGCCTTCACGATCGACAGAGCTACTGATCCTCCACGATGTGAGAATATCAATGACACACTAGGTCTTTCTATTAACATTAGAAACCAACACACACCAGAAAAAGATCCTATGAGATAAGACAAGCAGATCATTAGCAAGTAGGAAGAACAGTTACACCAACCAACACTGGAGCAACTTACCAGTGCAAGTGAAAATCGAATACAGAAGCACCCTCTGGGTATACTCTACAAGGTGTGGCTCGATGTCTACCCTAGGTACCGTGGTATACCCTCGCAGTCACCTGTGTAAGTCACTAAGATAAAGGCAACTAGGTTGCCAACACACAAACAGTCACGAGGCAGGTACATTCGACAGTTGGGTGGACCGCAATGAGTAGGGTATCAAGATCGAAACCTATAAAAGGTATCGAAAGAAAGTGTTTTGGAAGACGACTAAGGACCTCGAATGGATTCGAGACCCATGAAGCTCCGTGTAAAATGTGATCAACGGAATCTCAAGATAAGCCCTCTATATGTGTTCCCCACTATGCTTGGTATGACTTTGGAGGGGTTATCTCCACTACCTTTCCACATGCAACCTCATGTTTATCCCTTGTGTTAGAGGGGGGTCCTGGATAACTTTCACAATTACTGGACTTTCAAGAACTCCCTATCTCAGACTCTTATGTTTGTTTTTGTAGCCTTGAAGAGTTTCCTCTCCAATCCTAAATCAAGGCTCTAGCTTAGACTGCATTGATGGACCCTACAAACACAAAGTCTAATAACTTTTAATTAAGCATTAATTTTAGTGGCTGTCTTAAGTCAAGAGGAACGGAAGTGAAACCAATGATTTTCTTTAAGAGATGAAAGATGAGAGGATAAGATGATACTAGAAACAAAACTACTTCTTCTTCACAAATAAAGATTTACCAAATTAAAACTCTTTCACCAAACTTTTCATAACTACTTTTCTCAGATCTTTGAAAAGAAAAAAATAAAACAAGATTTCGCTCGACTACGAGCTACTTAATGTCCTAAGAATTCAAGTGAAGAACTTAAGAAAAATTTATTTTTCTTTGTAAATGAAACAACTAACCTGAACTACTTGACCAAACAAAGAAATGAAAGTTTTTTTTTTATTGTTTTATGCTTCAAAACAAGAAATTTGAAAATGAATTCTTTTCTTTTCTTCTAAAGCAAAAAAGGGAAAAATGATGACAAGTCAAGACCAAGAAATGAATTCAGGTCCAATCGCAGATCGCAGGGAGCCAGTGACAATACCAAACAGACATATCAAATCAAACTCACAAACTTGTCTAAAAACCCTATCAAAGAAAACACAAGAAATGTTTTGATGCAAAGAAAACTATGCTGAGGTCGGACCTATGCTACAGACTACTATAACAGAGACCAGGGCTAGATCAAGAAAACCCCTGAGAAGTGTGACTTCTGACAGGGAAGAGGATGACTGCCTCTTCTAAGAAAATATTTCTCAACATAGGCATGCTACTGACACTTCAACAGCCAACATATGTACGCGATCTGTCCAAAGACAGGGCACGTATGCATGCGTGCAGGCCCACTACAGGCCGCGTACACCTATGTAACTTCTCAAAAAAGTGAAAACCAACAGTCAAGCACAGGCAAGGAGTACTGGTATGGAAGACCATAATCCCTTAAAGACATAAAAGCTTACAGAAACTCAAAAACAGTGAGTAAACCGATTCAAAAATACCCAAAGAAATATCCCCAAAGACCTTGGATGCTTCCCCACTACGGTGGCCAATTCTGCTATAGCAGGAAAACCCCTCTATGGAATACACCAGGGTTCTAAAGTGCAAGCAGATATAACTATCTAAAGTCTCCTACTTTTTATCAACTATCCAATCATTACCCCATAATCATACATAAAAGACAAAGTAGAGGGATCCGGTAGGCATACCTTAAACTCCACGTTCGGTGTCGATCCCTTTGTGCTTGTTTGTTTCTCGACTGCAAGTCTCCTCGCAAGGCTGACCTGCATTCACCAAAAGATAAACAGGAAACTACAAGCATGCATTCTACATATGGATTAGTGGGTTAGACATCATAACCATGACATGTAAACAAATCATAAAGATTTAAGACATCATTTGGCGGGACGGAAAAAGTACTTCTTTATATTAATTTCACAAAATTCATTTACAACATGATACCGACACTGCTCCTTGAACTCGGTCCTGGGCTCCTCTTTAACAATGCACCAAATTATTCCACGTATTCTACTCCTCTTCATCTCTCTATAGGGAAATGGCAAGGATTTACAAAGGAGGAAGAAGGAATTCTGGCTCAAACTCACAATGTGGTTGCCAAATATTGGGGTGAAGGAGGAATATTGAAATGGATAGAGTTTCTATGCTCTCGTGCTTATTCTTGGAATGGGGCCCCAACATATTATTTTATAGGACAAAAGAGACAATAACGCTTGGGGTGATTGGATATAGTCGGTCAACTGATTAAGTAATAGCCCGAAAACCCGTATCCCTTTTCAATTTTCATTTTTCACAATTTTTTGTGAGTATACGTGAGTTGTAGTGATGTAGAAAGTGTGTGTACGTGGGAAATAGTGGTTTAGGGCATGTACACCTTCAAAAAAATGGTTTTTAGAAGAGCTTTTCAGTGATGGCTTGAAAAATATAGCAAGTGAGATGGCCTGATGCCAGGTATGCATGTCTAGTGCAATTTAGGGTTATAACACCAATCAAGTCCTAACAGTGGTGGATATGGTGTACTTCCATCTACTATGATGATCACTTCGAAGTATGCTACACTGCGCACTCCATCAATATTGACATTTACTCATGTTAACCTTCTAACTAGGATGATATTATGTTGGTTCGCTAATCTCAACTAGATCAGAGACCACATCAGCTTTGGCTAGCCCATCATCTCCCAGGTCTGTCTTAGTATAACAATTACACCAGAGCCTAAATCCATAATTATATTTTCCATTTAGTATTCTCCTATCTGCACACTTAGTCAAAACTCCCTATTTGTTCAATTCTTATTGTGCACTTGGTTAACCGCTCTGTGTGTGACATGTTTCTCTTTTTCTTGGGCACAATAGTCAATTGTTCTATGTACACTACTCAATGTAGATTCATCCTTCATTAAATATAAGAAACTTCTTAAAAATCTCTTGAAAGTACTTACCTCATCAGTTCATTTTTCAAAATGATCATAGACTAGAGGCATATCATATATCGATGGTTTATCATACAATGGTGGTGCAGTTGAAGTTGATGCTATCCATTCTGTTCCCATCAATTATTTTCTTTCTTGTTGGTAAGTCTCTTTCTCTTTTCTTGGATCAAATAATGGTAATGGATTCATTTCTTTTCTTACCCACTGGTGAATACTATTCCCTTGTTTCGTTGTATCTACTCTAGTTCTCATTCATCCACATGTAACTACTACTATTATAGGTTGATCGTCACGCTCCTCAACTACTATCATATGTATGTTCTGGTTCTAGTTTTGGTTTTGGTTTTGGTTTTGGTTCTCTCTTTCCTACCATTTTTCTATCAGTTGAGGAAAATCCTCCGCCGCATGGTCCGATTATTTACAGTACGTGATTATCATGCAAGGATTTAGGAAGTCTCTTGCTAAATGTCCTAGTTGATTGCAATTATAAAAAATAAATGGTCCTCTTCCTCCTCTTCCTTGAACTTTGTTGAATCCTCCTCATCCACCCTGATTAAATCCTCTAAGAATATTATACTTTGGAACTCCTCCTTCTTCTGTGAAATTTTCTTCTTGGATTCTGTAAGCATATGCATTTCGCTCTCTCATTAAGTAGAATGCACAACAATCCTTCTCATCATGTCCTACATACTTGCAAAAATTACAGAAAAAATTTCTGGGCATACTATGGTACTTCTAGAATAACGAAAAAGAAGTTAGATTATGTCCCCATGTCTTGCATATTTCACAATACCCCACTCTTCCTGCCAATGGGTTCAGTGGCCCTATAGCCATATATTGCGTGAATACTGGCCATTCATCTTTATGATGGCCTTTTGTCTTACATGTAATACGCCAAACTTGTTGATGCTTTTCCTTTCCTTTTGTCAGTTATGACAACTTAATAGTTATGGAAACCAACTATGATTGGACCTGTGCCATCCCTGTGCCACATCCTACAGGAGATGATTCTAATTTCATTGCAATTTCTAATGCTTCTGGTTGCGATGTGACCTTTTATTGTGTCATAGGACAACGAATGTGAGACAACTTACCTGCAATAAACCATTCTCTATGTTGTTCATCAGGAATATGGAATGTTAATCTACCCATCACATCTTTAAACCTTAGATTGTAATCCGAAAGTGTCTCAGTTTGTATTTTCTCAATTTCTTTCAGCTCTGTGATTTACTGCGACTTATATTTCAGCTTCTGAGATTCCTTTAATAAATATTGTCCATTTTATACCAATGTCCTTGATTGTCTTGTCGGTGTAGTAGTCTGATACTTCATGTACCATAAAAATGCATGACCTTTGAATGTTGTTGCTAACTGCACAATCTTTGTTGCCTCATCTTGGACATTCTTTGCAATCCATATAGTTTCACATACAAACAAATGTTTCTCTAGGTCTTCTGACCCCTCTCCATGGAATTCAAGCATTCTTAATGTATGATCTATTCCTTCCATTGTATTCTAGGTAGTACTTACCCTCGATGATTCTGACCGATTATGGTTTACTACACTACTTCCACTATTCTAAATTCCTCCATTAACTACAATTTCTCTCTAAAAAGTTCTTGTTTCTGCTTCATATCTTGGTGATGTACATGGGGTCATGGGCTTGACATAGATTCTTATCTGAGATGGACTTCCTTATTTTTTTGGACTGCACTGATGATCCTTTTCTCTCTCTTTCCTTTCTCTGTACGATGTGATCTAAATCACTACGCAAGGGTCTCTTTTCTCAAACACTCTATGCTACTCTTCTCTCTCAGCCACAATCTCCTTCTTACTATACCTAAACCTTTTCCCACAACAAAATACTCCAATATCTATGTCTAACTCACTATATTCCTCTCTCGACATCCTCAATCCATCCATTCCTAATTCATACTTTTCATCTCTTTCCAATCTCATACCATCCTCTGGTCATCCCCATTCCCCCTATGTGTGCAAAGGCACCTAGCAATTAGATTCCATCTTCATAACATTCTTGTCGCACAATAACATCTTTATCCAGGTAGACAATGCGTTCCGTAATCTATTGCAAAATCTGTAATGTAACCTCGTAGTATACTATTCAACTAAAAATGATTTGCACAAGAAACTTTGTTACTTACTGTATTCAACTATCTAATCAATTCAGGAGTATCATTTCTTGGATCCTCAACTCTGTATCTTCGAACATTGTCCACTAGCCTTTCTAACCATTTAGTCAAAATTATTGTAAACTCACTAAAGAAGATTTCATGAAGATCTGTAAACACATACCTTTGCAAACATTGTTCATCATTGAGTCATGGGTTCCTATTCTATTCTCTATAAAATTCTCATTCCTTCCTCCTTAACCATTATGTGATATCTTCCTTATTCGGCCTCTAAAACATTCCCCTCAGTTATAGATTTCGATCCTAGCAACATACCATTTGTTGGCATACAGTGGGAATAATCAGGGTTAATCATTAATAAACCAACAAAACCCTTAGACACCGACCCTTTCGACATCACCTGCAAGCAAGTGAAGTCTCACCCTAGGCATTTAGAGGGGTTGTTGGAACCAAGTTTCTCCAGTGGGGGGAAGTGAGGCATTCAACATAACCATACTATGCATTATCCATTCAACTACTTTGTGCATGTTTTCTATTACTTAACCTTTAATTATCATTCAATATACCCTATCTGTGACATTACTCCACTTAATTATTCATTCATTCATCATTAACTTAAGTGTGCATGACCATAACAACATATAAGAGTGACATATTCAGAATACTAGACCTTAATCTTCATTGCAAAGTAATAGTAACTATCATATGCATTAGGAACATAACACACACAAAAAAAACATCATGACACAAGGTTTTAACGTGGCTCACCCCAAACTAGGCTACTTCCACAATGACTAGCTTCTTATTTTATTCATTAGAAATCTCCTTACAGCTGCACACTGCGCTTACAATAAGATATATTAGTTGACATTACCCAAACCTGCCTCATCCGTTCTACTGTAGTGCGAGTCTGACTCCCGAAAACCTCAATCATCACTCAAAACACCTGAACACTTAGCCAATTCTTCACTCTTTCATACGTGACATTCTTCTACCCAAAAACCCATTACAATTTATAGCTTTACCATAGGGCTAAGCCCGTTACAATGTGGGAAAAATGTCCCAAAAACCCTAACTACTTTTTGCCTTTTATGCGCTAACTCCTGAACTTGCTCCAACTACTTTGCGTGTGCACTGCTCCTTAGCCAAAATGTTGTGTGATCTGTTCCTGCACAATTCCCAAGACTTATCCAAAATAGCCTTCTCCAACAATAATTGTTATTTGTTTTTTTCCATAACTCTTTACTAGTTTGTGGGTCGATAAAATATTTTAAAATATAATTCATGAAAATCCATCTTCATTAATGTCATTTATAGTCCTATTTCTAAAATTTAAAATTTAGTATAAAAAAATAATTTTTAAATTAAATTTTACTCTTTCCCTTTATCTTTCTCACTTTAGTCCTCTTTTTTCTTAATCCTTTATTCCCTTAATTTTTTCTTGTTAGACTTTTTCCCTTTCATTAAGGGACCTCCCTTTTCTTAGAATTCCTTTTTTCCTTGACTCTCATATATCCTTATGTATTTTATTTTTTCTAAAAATGAGTGGAAAATATGCTAGAAACATGAGAAGTCTAAATATCCATAGTGTATTTCAAAATCTAAAAATGAAAATAATACATTTTACGAATTATCATTTAAATAATTTTCATAATCATTTTAATTGGTTGGAAATGGTTTAGGGAACTTGGGAGCTCCTATTCGTTGCAAAGGGTTTAGGGAATTTGGGAGCTCGAATTGGTTGAGAAGGGTTTAGGGAATTTGATTTTTTTGGAGCTTCAACAAGAAGGAAATGAAAGCTTGGGAATGGGTTTCCATTGTAGAAAGATTTAAATTGAAATTATAATTTTGGTATTTACCAATTTTTAGTATTATTAAATTAAAATGCATTTTGTTTTTCAATTATTACAAACACCTAATTTATTACAAATATTTTTATGATGATGATAATTAACATCCATTGAGACCAATTGATGTATCAAACCTTAAGAGGGAAACAAATTACTTGCAATTCTTTAGAATTTGTTTCAGTGCTCGAAAAACGTTAAGAGAAGCTTTCCTAGATCACCATAGTTTTGTTGAGTTAAAAGGTTAGGGAGGTTAGTAGTGTGAAAAATATTTTGAAATTGAGATATACTATTAGTATAGGCTGGACAATTTAAGAGAAAGTGATTTTCATCTTCAACCTTCTTAGTGTCACAAATGTGACACACTCTTTCATCCCATGRCATTTTAGGAATTAACCAACACCCATTTTCACTATGGAGTTCATGAGAATTTGTTCTTATSTTAGCAATGTTTATTTTTTTCTTTACACTTGTCAAAACAGAGAGATAATTTTGATCTTCTAGATTAGGGTTGATTACATCCTTATAATACCTTAATTTTATTTTTTCCTCAAGTTCTTTATCACACCACATTTTTTCCTTATATTTATTCAAAATATCACTATAAAACGAAGACCAAACTACACGTAAATCTTATTTAAAAAATTATTTAAATTAAAAAACTTAATAATGCTCACTTTATAGCTATGTATATTAATAACTTTTAATACATGTATGTTTTTCTTTAAACCTAGACTAAATATGAAAGTTGAATAAATCAATTCCCTGTCCATGGAAAACATTTGCTTCATATTATGGTTAGCCGTATCATTGATTTTTATTGTATTTAAAGTTTTTTCCAATAAGAATGAGAGCAATGATTCAAATTTACAAAGGTGTTCGAAGTTTATATATGTAAAGTTTAATTTTAAAAATTATTAATTTTGATGATCCCAACTTGACATTTCCTGTAAATTTGGGCGAACATTTTAACCTTTCAGAACACTCATATCCATGTCTTAGAAACTCGTACAACATAGTTATATACTTTCTATAATTAAAAATAAATATTATTATGCTTATTAATTTTTTTAAAGAATGAAATTAAATTTTAATTATTTTTACTTGAAGCTTCTCTGATATCCAAATAACTTTTAATCTTCTTAAACATATAACTTTTCTTTAATGACATAGGTAAATTTTGATCCTTTAAACATATTATCTTTAAATGTATATTCTTCTTAAAAATAATTATTTTAATCATTTAAGTAATTTTAGATGTTTTAAATATATAAGTTTTTTAAATTAGAAGACATTAAAAATATTTCAAAAATTTAAAGAGCATCAATGGGTCCTCCACATTGTGCCTCCAGGGTGGAAAATAAAGATATAATCGATGCCCCCTAATGTGTGAGTTAAGAAGAGGGACCAATGGATGAAACACATTATAATATCCATACATGTGATACAACATAACAAAGATATTGAGAGATTAAGGAACCAATGAGTACATGCAATCAAACATTAACCAACCATATATAGATCATCTCTAAGGTAGGCATACCCATGCTCGAAACAAAGACAAAGCATGGTTTCTAACAATATACACCATGGATCCATGAAATAAAATTCAATACCATGGCTATGAAAAGGTACATGACATACCCATGTCATAAATGAGATCATAGGCATGAGAAGATACAATGTGTATCTATGCCACAACGTACATTAGAAAGACATCAAGAACCAAGGAGAGTGCCCCTGTAGTCTTCAAAGTACTAATGCAATAGTGATATACTCCATCGCAACTTGGGAGGGGTAGCATGAATGAGTGATACCCCCTAGTCCTAAGGCCTTTTCCCCAATCCCGATGGTACAATTATACATCATGCGAATAAATGAGCTTTTGTCGAGCATGGTAGAAATCATCTGATTACTAGTCATTGATGAATACTGTTAACAGATATGAGGGGACCCACCAATGATAAGAATGGACCCCAATGTACCTATTTCAATCTAGCAAGTGTGAATAGAGGATCTAGTGTGAAACACTCATATAATCAATTGATCAAGAGTCAATGCTGTAAACTCATTATCGATCATGAGTAAGCTTTCCACTGAAGATTGCAAGCTCCAATTTATTAGCTAGTTTCAAGATCCCTATCCTAGAGAATATGTTGAATTCAATAGGAGGAGATTCGTTGAATGAGGGAATTAATTTATCACCCATAAATTGACACAAAACATACAACAAGAGATGTTGTGAAGAGATAGAATCACCAAGTATAAATAAAACAACGATGGATGACTTGGATGGTCACCAAGACAATAGATGGTCGACTCAAGATCACTTCCCTTGAACACATAAAAAAAAACATTAAGGACTTGTCAACATTTACTCAAGATAACCACTCTTTTGTGTGACAATGCATGATGCATTGAAGCATTCTCCATAGCGACTCGAAGAGTAACTAACCATAGGAGTATTTAACTTATATTGATAATACAAATCATGTTGGGTATGTGTTATATTATTTGAAAAATTGATCCCATATACTGTACACTAATATGGGAGAAAAGGGGATTTGTGGGGTGCTTAGCACCCCCTGACTGGGAGGGTTGCAGGGGTTCAAGGTCGGGATCCCTCGAGAATTTTTTTTGGGTATGTTTTTGATGTTTTTTTGCGGTTTTTCGACACATGGTTTTTTTCGATGGTTTTCTAATTCCGATTAAGGAATTAGGGTTGTTGACTAATATGGGTCAATGGATTAGGGTTTTGGATGTTGTGAGATCCTATATGTATATTGTATTGTAAACAATGAAGAAGATTATGAATAGAAGATTAGAGGTGTGGCTCTAAACATGTTAGTTTTACTAGTTTGGGTTTCTAGGGTAAAAATATATGTGTAATGTATGTGTGTGCCATCTTATCCTTTTTGTTTTATTAAGAATATGTTTGTAATAATCATTTGTACAAAGTTAAAATATACATTTGGTATCAGAGAAATTATTGGCTTGAGGGGGATGCCTTTGTGGCTCAGGTTTTGGATCGGGTTTGTGATACACTTTGTTATAGTGGGATATATGTGGTATTGATTCTTCAGGTGAAAAGAAATGGCGAGTAGTTCGAAAATAAAGATCTAGAAATTTAATGGGAAAAGTTTTGAGCCATGGAAGCTCAAGATGGAATATTTGTTGGTAGACAAAGATCAGTGGATCACGGTGGATCCATGTACTACACCTATAGTAATGCCAACAAAAGAATGGAAAAAGTTGGATCGAAAGGCAAATAACACGATATGGTTATGTCTCTCAGATTCAGTATTGTTGAATGTGTCAGAGGAAGATACAACTAATTCATTATGGGATAAGTTGGGGACTTTGTATCAATCTATGTCCTTGGTAAATAAATTGTTCCTACAGAAGAAGTTGTATAACATGAGGATGAAAGATGGAGACTTAGTGGTAGATATTATGAATGCCTTCAACACTATGGTAAGTCATGTATTATCTATTGATATTAAAATTTCAGATGAAGACAAATGTATTAGTTTATTGTGCTATTTACTAGACACATGGAATAGCATGGTTATGGCCATAGGTAGTAATACAAATACTTTAAGTTTCAATGATGTGGTCTCATCCTTGTTATTGGAGGAGATGAGAGAGAAGAACATGGAAGGATAGAGCACAAATGAATTATTTGCAAGAGGACTCTCCCAAGAAAGAAACAAATCTAAGTCCTCAAGTGGGAGATCTAAATATAAGGGTAGATCTAAATCTCCTAAAAAAAATTTCAAGGTATGTTTGAGACGTGGAAAAGAAGCGCACTACAAGAAGAAATGTAAATCCAAAAGTTTTGAGAGAGGGAATGGATATGAAGATGCTCCTTCTACAGAAGAAAAACACTCCTCAGAAGAAGGAGGGGATGTGTACTTGGCTTCATAAAGCACACATACAGATCATGAGGCATGGATGGTTGACTTAGGCACATCCTTTCATATGACTTCCCATAGGGAGTGGTTATGTGAATATGAAAAGTATGATGGAGGTGATGTTTTCCTAGGTGATGAATTGATAGCCAAAATCACAGGACAAGGAAATTCTAGTTGAAGCTCATGGATGGAAGGATTAGAACACTACCTCATGTTTTTCACATCCCAGGATTGGCCAAAAATTTGATTTATGTAAGCATAATGGACGATGCATGCATAAAAACAATGTTTGAGAAATAAACCTATAGGATGGTTCGAGGAGAAATGGTGTTGTTGAAGGGAGTTTGGATTGGAACTCTACATAAGCTATAGGGAAGCATTATTAGTGATGGGTGTAATAGCTCCATTATTCATGATATTGGAGCCGAAGAAGAAAAAAACTCCTACAGTCTCTGGAGAAATGGTTATGTTGTGGCATCAAATACTGGGGCATATCATAGAGAAGGGATTTCGACTACTACATGGTAAAGGTATGGTTGAAGGTATGTCTAACTACTCTTTGGATTTTTATTTTTGTGAACATTGTGTATATGAGAAGCAGAATCGGGTAAGATTCCCTTGTAGTGCAATGAGGGAAGAGAGAATTTTATAGTTGGTGCACAATGATGTGTTTGGACTTGTATCAATTCCATCACTGAGAAAATATATGTACTATGTATCATTTATATATGAATTCTTGAGAAATACATGGATATATTTCCTCAGGAAGAAACCTAAAGTCTTTGACATGTTTAAAGAGTTTAAGGCTCTTGTGGAAAATCAAACACTAAGGACAGACAATGGTGGAGATTTATGCATAAATGAATTCAAAGATTTATGTAAGAAGTGCGGTATAGAAAGGAAAAGGGATACTCCACATATACCTCAACAAAATGGAGTTGCAGAAAGGATGAACAAGATGCTGATGGAAAAATCAAGGTGCATGATCAGTGGTGTCGGGTTAGGACATGAATTCCAAGCATAGGTAGTGGGTATTTCATGTTACTTGGTCAATCGATCACCCTCATCAACACTGTATGGAAAGACTCCACACAAGGTATGGAATAGTAAGAAACCCTCTCTCACACATCTCAGTGTATTTGGCTATGAGGCCTATGTTCACGTTGCAAAGGAAAACAAGAGTAAGCTAGATAAAACTAATGAAAACTGTATCTTTATTGGGTATAAATATGGTATGAAAAGGTATAAGCTTTGGAAACGAGAAACTAAGAAGGTAGTGTATAGCCGAGATGTGGCATTTTGAGAAATCAAAGATGTTGTCAAATAGGAAGTCCTACTAAGGAAGGAAGAACTAGAGAAAATAGAGTTTGAGTTAAAGGATGATGAATCCGACTCTACAAAAGAACATGAATAATAAGAAGAATATCATCATACTCTAGTACTGAGGAGATTGGTTCGGGAAAGAAGAAAACCAAAAAGGTATACTCCACTTCATTTCCATTCAAAAATTTCTTTTTCTAATACTGATGATGATCATAGAACTATTAGGGAGGTAGTGAATTCAGAGGATGGAAAACTATGGAAAAAATCCATGGTTGAAGAAATGGAAACCTTGGAAAAGAACGAGTCTTGGGATCTAGTGGATTTTCTGAGTGGAAGAAATCCCATTGGCAACAAAAGGGTGTTTAAGAAGTTGAATGTAGAATGTAAAGTGGAGAAATAAAATGATCGATTAGTAGAAAAAGGTTATTCCTAGGTTGAGGGAATTGACTTTAGTGAGATTTTTTCCTCTGTTGCTAAGTTAACTTCTATTAGATTTATTTTATTTTTTTCTACTATGTTTGATTTTGAAGTAGAACAAATGGATGTGAAGACAACATTCCTATATGGGGATATGGAATAAGAAATCTACATGAAGAAACTAGAAGGATTTTCTCTGAAGGAAAAGAAGGAGTTAGTATGCAAGATGAAAAATTCCCTGTATGGGTTAAAACAATCATCAAGGATGTGGTATAAAAAAAATGATACTTATATGTTGGGACATGGGTTCATAAGGAACATAGAGAATCACTGTGTGTATTTTAAATTAATTGGTGATCATATTATTTATTTAGTCTTGTATGTGGATGATATGTTGTTGATAGGAAACAACAAGGATATTATCGAGGATGTGAAAACTTAGTTGTCATCTAAATTTGACACGAAGGATCTTGGAGCTACAAATGTCATTTTGGGCATGGAAATTAAAAGAGATTGGGAAAACATGAAACTCTGGTTAAATAAGAGGAAATATGTTGGGAAAATATTGTAGAGGTTTAATATGCATAAATGTAAAGCTGTCAAGGTTCCTATTCCTGTAGGTGTAAAGTTATTTGTGGATTAATGTCCCAAGACATAGGAAGAGGAAGAGGACATTTCTCATGTTTCATATGCGAATGTGGTTGGAAGTTTGATGTATGCAATGGTTTGTACTAGACCGAACATTTCACATGTCGTGGGATTTTTGAGCAGGTATATTTCAAAACCAAGGAAGGAGCATTGGACAACATTAAAGAGGGTTTTCAAGTATTTGCGTGACACTACTAGTTATGGATTTTTCTACCAAGGAAGATTGGGATTAGATAGAGTGTTGGACATACATGGATTTTTTTATCTAGGCTTGGATGGAGATCTGGATCGCAGAAGATCTACAAGTGGGTATGTGTTTAACCTATTTGGAGGAGCAATCAGTTGTATGAGAAAAAGACAGTTTGTAGTGGCACTCTCAACTACAGAAGTTGAATACATGGAAGCCACTCATGCAAGCAAGGAAGACGTATGGTTATAGATATTGTGTTGAGGTACTGGGTTGGTACAAAAAGTTGTAAGAATATATTGTAGTCAGAGTGCAATCTTCTTAGTGAAGAACTCTACTTATCATTCAAAGACAAAGCATATTGATGTTCAATATCAATTTGTGAGGGACATGGTTGACGAAAAGAAGGTTGACACTTTGGATATTGTTTCAAATTCATTAACAAAATTTGTGAGCACTGAGAAGTTATGTTGGTGTAGAGGATCTATGGTCATTATTGCACTATATTGTTGACTATGTAATCCTGTAACCCCCTGTATGAAAATAAAACAAGAAGTGGAAGAATTTTGGGTATGTGTTATATTCTTTGCAAAATTGATCCCATGTATTGTACATTAATATGGGAGTGAAGGGGGTATGGGGGTTCAGGGGTGATAACCCCCGAGAAAAAAAAATGGTCAATTTTTGGTGGTTTTTTGGCACATGGTTTTTTGCAATGGTTTTCTAATTCCAATTAACGAATTAGGTTGTTCACTAATTCAGGTCAATGGATTAGGGGTTTGGATGTCGCGGGATCCTATATGTATATTTCACTATAAACAATTAAGAAGGTGATGAATAGAAGATTAGAGGTGCAGATCTAAACAGGTTGTTGGTTTGCTTGGTTTGGGTTTCCAAGGTAAAAATCTCCGTGTAATGTGTGTGTCTAACATTGTATATTTTCTATTTTATTAAGAATCTATTTGCAGTAATTATTTGTATAAGGTTAAAATCTACAAATCCTAGGTAAGATATAACCCAACTATAATAAAAATATGCAAAAAACTTTCATGTTCATTGGAAACACAACTGATAACTACCACATTTATAATACAAATCAATGGCAAGAAAAAACCTCACTCTTTTTGTTTTTGGGTGTCTCCTTCATGGTTTTATGAGCACAAAAGAGAGATGAAAGTATGCTCAATAGTGTATTTTCGATGTAGTTTTATGAGTCCAAAAAAGAGATAAAATTTTACTCAATAGAGTGTCTTTTCATGGTTTAACGAGCATGAAAGAGAGTTAAAAGTAAATTCATCTAGAGAGACCAAGTGGCTCAATGACATGCTTCTATGTTCCAAGTGTTTGGAATTGACCTAGGAAAAATGAATGGAACACGGTACTAGAAAGTGATGTTATCTCATGGAAGTGGTTCTCTCCATGGGTAAAGGGTCACAAAATGGAGGTAAGCTAATGCAAAAGGAAATAAGTTAAGTGTGAATGCAATGATGGTAAGAAGGATCAAAGAAAATCATAGTGAAATAGTAGGCACCAAGACATAAAAAATAATATGTACATGTGACCATAAAATAACATTAAAATATGGGAAACCCCTTGGGATATGGATAGAAAAAAGATGAAGATAGAAGAATGAGACTCAACTTCTGGTTATGGTGGGGTCTAAAGGATGGATCTTGAGCCTACAATAAATCATATCATGGGAACCAAATGACAATCAGGGTAATAATTGGGGTGCCCGTGGAGGGTAGTAACGACCATGCAAGTTATGATGTGCAAATGAGAAAGGATAACGTAAAACCCTTATGGGATCAAACCTAAGGCTTTTTGATGTAACACTCCTGGTTTTGAGCCCCCATATTAAATAATGTATTGTTACATTGTTGAGAAGCCAGAGTACCCAAACAAATATTAAAAGGCCAGTGTGCCTAAGAAATGTAACGTGTGATCATTATTAATAATAAATACATCATTGGCTTCTAGATGAATAAGGAATAGAGTTATAGGGGGCTGTGATTCCAAAAGAGAGGGGGTTTGAGGGGATAAGTATTTATTTTATATTAACCATTTTGTGTAATGGGGGCGGGGGGGGGGAATCAATTACGTGAGATTCTTAGGGGAAGGCCAAGAGGTTCTTGATCCCCATTAATTACAAAAACTAGTCCCTGGTTTGTGGAAGGGGTTCCCCTGTTAGAAAATTCTCTCATTTGTTTTGGTCATTCACTCATTCTCATCCCCTTCCCCATTATGGTGTTGTTTCTGGTCACCTCACGTGTTCATTCACTTGATTTTTTCATTGTTCATCCTTTCTTGTGGAGTCTGCACTCCATTCATTCCTTCACTCACTCATCTTTCCTCATTCACATTTGGCTTGGGAAAGGAAATTGGACCATTGAAGGACAACCACAGTTTTGTTGGCTGTAGAGACTGCTGTTGTAATCCAACCATGATTTGAGGCCTACATGTCTAAGATGATTGGCTTGTGTCCATATTTTCTCACAGCTGTGAGTCATGAGAGTCCCAGCATGGGGATTCTAGACTAGCTGCACTGGAGCCTTGGAAGGAGAGGGACTGCCTGAGGGACTACATGGAAAAGAAGGGTGGAGGTCAATTCTCTTGGGTGGTGTAGGCTGGGTAGAAGAGAGTTGGGTACTTGGATTGCTATGAGTGTTGGATAAGCCTATGAGAGCTTGAGTGTTGACTAGTTTGGGAAGCTGAGTAACACTCTGGAATGGCCCTTGTGGATTCATAGCCCTAGATCGAGGTGAAATTGTTGTTGAGACTTGGAAAAATAGTGTCTACGGTTGGAAGGAACGTCCTTGGTCTACATCCAGTTGGTGTCTTATTTTATAAAAGATAAGTACTCTATGTTATGGTTTCCTTGCTTGTGTATTTATTTCCACTGCATATTAAATTATTATACATGAGATTTGTACTTATAATATGCATGCTTGCTAGTTAATGTTGTGCATGGTATATTTTACATGCCTTTTATGTTTTAGTATGAATCTTGATCACTGCATTTATGTACTTCATGCTTCGTTATTAATTAATTGTTATCATAAATTCATAATCAACCAAGAGGTGCATTCTTAGTGTGGCATGCTCGACCTGTGGGAGGCTAGGTATATTACAAATTGGTACCAAAGATTATGGTTAAAACACTGGAATGTTACAAGATAGAACAAGTGCGAACTGGGAAGATTCGCTGTCACAGATTTTATATATATCTGTGCGAATTTGGGGAAAACAGTGGAAATATTTGAGTGAAATTCCCCAAATTCATGAATGAATCTGAGTTTGAACGATTCTAGGGTTGCCTAAGAAGTTAATGGATTAAATATGCAGAGTCGTAGAGTCAAATTTGACTTAGAAGGTTGAAAAATTTAAGTTTTAATGGTCGCTATAATGCTCGATAGAGTTTGGAGAATCTACGGATGGGATTGATTCGACGATTTGAAAAATGAGGAACATCAATGGTTCGTATTCATTTAAGCTGTTTGGGGAGTTGGAGAAAATCAATAGTCAAGATCATCTTAGCTGGGAGATCAATGTCCTAGATTCACCTGGGATTTTGTAAAAAAAATCTAAGTGTGGAAGTTCGCCAACAAAAATCGCCGATGACCAATGGTCATGGATCGACAATTTTGGTGAAGGGTTGAAGATCAAACAAAAAAAATCTCCAATCTCCGATAATTGATGTTTGGGGATAGACAGATTCTAGTGAAGTTTTTCTTTTTTTCCAGACAAATAAAATCTCCAATCGCCGATGACCGATGGTCAAGGATCGAAAGTTTTAGTGAAGTTTTTATTTTTTTTTTATTTTTTATTGAACAAAGAAAATATCCCGAATTCCCGAATTATAGAGTAAATTTGAAACCTTCATATTTGGGGACACGTGTCCGAATAATAGAAAGGGTTCATAAATTTGACATTCAACAGTCCGGGGGTGTGGTGGTATTCATCAACGAAAACCTTCGAAGTCCCGAACTCCGGAGCATTTTTGGACCATTCATGTTTGAGGACATGTGTCCGCAGATTAGTCTATTGGGGAATTCAACATTCGATGGATTTGTGGTGTAGTGTGAAGAATTCTCTTGAAGTTCTAAATTTTTGAAGTCCCAAAGTCTTGATGCACTGGAGTGACGTGGCCTGCTGACATCACCTAGGGTGATGTGGACACACTTGATGCTTGCCACATGTCACCGTGTCTCATGTTTTTCAAAGAATGTTCCATCCAGTTAGTATATGATACTTTTCACCCGTGAGATAGGGCCACATGTCCGCTCCTTATTTTCTTCCACGTAGCACCCCTTGGTTCTTAGTTATTGACGAAGATTCTGGGAGTTCTCCATTTCGACATTCTGAAGGAATGAGGTATGATGAAGGTGGAACCCCCAAAGCTTCGAAGAGCGGAGAAAATCCTCACCATTGATCGGGAGAGGACACATGGAAGTAGATCTTGTAGTCTATAGACTTGGCACTCTAGAGGATTTAAGGCATAAGCAATTGGGGTCGAGGACTCTCGAAGGCCCGAAGGATGGATTCCATCTTAGACATTGATTAGATTACACACATGGCGCAATATCACAAGGTCCGAAGACTTGGTACTCTGGAGAAATTGAATGACAGGTTGCTTGAGTCAAGAACTCTTGAAGGCTGGATTTAATATCAACTGTTGATCGAGAAAGCATACATGGCAATAGATCCTACAGTATGAAGAATTGACACTACGAAAGGGTTGATAATGTGGATAGTGTAGAACTCCCAAATCCTAGAGTCTTGGAGCTCCCATTGACCATCGATCTCAGTCCTCGATCAATTTTAAACCACAGAATCTCAGATATGATAATTCTAACACAAAAAATTGTCAGGAAGGATTTGGCCACGGTTTTGAGTCATGGTCACCTGGGAAAGTGGTTTGAAGGAAGTGCCTATGTAGAATTGATTTTTGTATCAGCCCTGTTATCCCCAATTTCTAGGGATAACTAGGAGATCATGTCTCGAGGCCTACAGGTCCTAGACATGGAGTACCGAGATTAGGATTGACCTGAGCATGGCCCTGGAGGTCCCATCTTTCTTCTTCTTCATCAGACTTGTCTTGTCAGAAGCAGTAGCATCCATCACCTTTGGCTTGGACTTGTATCGGAGAAGATTATTGCTCCATGAGGTAATTGGTCCAGGTATCATGGTATGTGTCATTTTTTATCATTATAACCTTTAGATATATGCATCTTACTCCTTTTATTTCTGAAAACTGCTTGTATCTTACATTGACCTGCTTGACCATGGTTGGGGGGATTGACAGGGTGCCCTAGCAAGCCTGTACCCATAAGTTTTGGTTTTCCACCGGGGGAATTTCTGAATATCCATCATCTGCTCCCATCATATCATCACTTTTACATCTTATCTCCCACTCATCTGTCCCATTCCCATAGTCTGGGCATTAGGATGATCTATTTGTAGGGTTGCACCTTATCTCATGGGAAGAAGGGGCTAAAGGCCCAGAAGGTAAAAGAAGCTGGTAAAAGATAAAATCCATAAAAATGAAACCTAGAGATGCCTCGCCCAGGGATCCCTGAGAAGGCAATAAAAATCCTCTCAACAAGAAACAACAGGGACCCGAAGAAAAATAACAAAACAAGACCTAGCCAAGAGGATAGGGGGTCTCATCATGAGCTAGCCTATTATGTTCATGGGTACCTAGCAGTATGACATTGCCATTATCTGGTTACCACACCAGGGTAGTGACCTTTGGTTGCATGGCCAAGGGAAAGGGGGTCTCATCACGAGTCAGCCTTATCATCTCTGTGAAAGTGCTTATGGGTAACACTGTCAGCTCTGGTCACCATGCCAAGGCAGTGTCCTCTAGTTAGACCTTGAAATAAAAAAAAGGAAAAGCAATAAAGAAAAGAAAGAATAAAGGCAATAAAGGGCTTGTAAAGAATTGCATCCATGACGAGTACAACTCGCCTTCTACAAAGTCACCCACAGGTAATATCATGCATCCCTATCTTTCACTCTACCTGTATGTCTGGACATCCCCTTGACCACATCACCTCATTTTACATGGCTTGGATGGTACCCTCTGGAGACTTTCCTTTTCTTATGGATGCTGGCCCAATAGGGTATTTTGTCTTTTTCTTCGGCTTTGTATTGTAGGTCATTATAATGTCTTTGAGCTATTGATTGATATATTAGGGGTTTTATGCATGTATTTGATAAAATTAATGATGAAACGTGATTGACATTTCTATGATCCCTGTGACTAATGAGCCCATGGAGGGTGAAGTTTTTGATGTGCAGGACCATGCCCGACAAATAGGTACTAGTTGGACCAGTACACATGGGAAGATGATTAGCTCATACCTCCATGGGGCTGAAGAGCCTATCAGATGGTTGCTGGGACCCCATCGGGGGTAGAGATAGGATAGTGATTGGTTGATCTCTTTCACATGAGAAGAAGAAGGACGTTCCATCCAGGACACTTTGGCTGAGCCCAACCCAGGGGGGTTGACCCTTTTGAGATGGAGCGTTTTCCTTTGATGACCAGGACGTCACCCAGGAGGCCTTGACATCACCTTGAGCATGTGGCAGTTTGATAGGACGGCTGGCACATGTGGCATCTTGGAGGAGCCCAGGGAGGGCTAACAATTGACTTCTGGATGCTGGACTAGCCCCAAAAGGGCCTATCGTCTCCCTCAGGAGGGATTGACATCTCATATTTTGCTCATTTAGGGTTTTAGAAAACATTTAATGTGAAAATAGTATGATTTTTGGTTTGTAGCCTTGTCGACTATTTTTAATGACCTAAATTTAATTATAGGTCATGATACACTATATATTGATGATGTTTTTCCCTCTTTTGACATAACAACACAACTCATTCTCTTGTGAGGTCTGATTTTTGCACCTTACTTGGGTATTTGGTCTTTTAAAGTGAGGCACACTTGTTGATGGAAGGATTTTCTTGGCATGTTTGGCATTTCTCTTGATGGAAGGTTTACAACTAGGGTTTGCATATGATTTTCATCATGATATGTAAGTGTTTTTCTTGCAAAACTTCTTAATTGAATGGTTGTAGGTTTATATTATTGCATTTACTTATAAATTTGCTGATTTTAAAACCCTAGGTGACAAGCACAGAAGTAGGTCCTTGTTTTATGTCCCCTAAAAGAGAAATATTCAACCATTGAAGAAGGAAGAAAGAGCCTAGCCTTTGCTACACTCTTTTAATTTTTTCCCCTTGTGCTAGCTGTGATTTTTAAAGGTTAAAAGGGAGGTGATGTCCCAGGCCTAGGTTATCTACACCTAGGGCCGTCCATCTTCTAGGGTTTGGTGACAAAGTCTTTCCATTGCAACACTTTCCCTCACCTCATCCTCTTGTTTTAACTTATCTTTTATGCTAGACATTTTTCCAAGTTTGACCTAAGGAAGGAGGAAAGAGCACGAGGCCTTGCTTAAGCAACACCGGAGTGAGCCTCTTTCCCCTAGGGTTTTGATTCTAGGGCCCTGCCATTGCAGCACTCTAGAACCCTTCCCTCTTGTCCTTAGCCTTTATCCCTTCAAGTCTTGCGTTCTCTCCTTAATTGACTCCATCTACCCTTACACATTGATCTCAGACACACAACGTTGAAGTGATAGTGCTCAAACAATCTCTTAAAACTTTTAAATTTGAAACCCTAACTAACTAGCTAACCCTAACTGGGCTGACGTCACACTTGGCTATTCCATCTTGACGCAACACCTTTTAATGATAAGCAATTAGATGATGGTTGAAAGCATTTATTGAGTAAAATATTGGTTATATACATTGATAGCTACATCATCTCAATAGTTATTGATGAATTTATATTCTTCATTGCTATATTGATAAAACGTTGATCTCATTAATACCTGTTGTTTTACATTGCTTGCATATTGATGTCAGATAGTTACATGAAGTACTAACCCTTTGAATATAGCTTGTATATATATTATTTTTCTATTGTCTTGTTCCAGGTAGGTGTTCTCATTTGGGCATACACTTCTTTATTGGTTGATTAGCCGGGCTATCTGACCTTGGTGGTAACCCGTGAGGAGGAACTTTTGCTTTGATCTTTATACTTCGGCCTCTTCAAAACCCCAGTTTACTGGGGACGTCTCCCCTGGGATAACCTCCCTGAATAGAAAGAACTTCCCCATTGTGGTGACATTGGGTGGGGTAGGTTCTTGTTACACCAGTTTGGCCTCTATCCTCTTGTCTTTTGACCTAACTACAAACTGTGCGATAACAAGCCCAAGGATAACATGGAAGCGTTATTTATATATATTCTTCATGAGTTGAAAGGACCTATATCATTATTGACAAATTTTATTTATCATATGCTTAATGCTGACAAAATGGTCACTTGCACATTTTGCAAAATTAAGGAATTTAAACAGATAAGCTCAGAATGTGTATTGAAGAAATGGAAGAAGGGGAGGGATCTTCCATCCATGATAAAGAGGCCGAAGGCCAGAATACCAGAATTGGAAATGCAAATAAAAAATCCAACGGATGCAAGGGCCGAGGGGAGCAAGAAACATTGCTAGAAACTATGAAGATCCTGAAAATAGAAGTGTAGAGTTACAAGGAAGACAATGAGAGGTTGATGAGAGAGCAAAGTCATATAAATGCTTGAGTGCTGTAGAGCTTAAATTAGTTGCAAGGTGAAGCCAAGAATGGCTCAAATCAAGAGGAATAAGGAATGTGTCATGAAATAAGAGACGATTGTGGAATGGCTCAAAGAAAATCTCGTAGACACCACTCACCTCCTTACTCAATAAGAAGGTCATATGCATTCGAAGACTCCATAAGTAGTCCATAGGTGTCTCCCATTAGGCACCAAAGAAGAAGGCGTGAATTGGAATTTTTTCAAGAAGAGTTGAGGAAGATTAGGCCACCATCCTTTGATGATGAAAGAGAAGGGGAAGATGATGTTGAAGCATGGTTTCTTGGACTCAGGAGATATTTCCAATTGGATAACTATTCTTCAAACCTAGAAGCCATAATTTCCACCTACCATTTA
>JZKD02S1312534.1:280688-322254 GCA_000966675.3 Picea glauca
GAAGGTTCCCAACTTGTTCTAAAGATAACTCAAGAGGTTAAGCTCCTCTTAACCTATATAAACAGGCTCTATGATGGTGGAAAAGGGGGAAGAACTGAAGATATGAAACTTATGACCTTGGAGGAAACTCACAGTCAGCCAAAGGAGAGTGATTAGTGAAGCTGTTGTTATCCAGGTTATGGATCTTTTATGCAAGGGTTAGACGAAGGGGACTTGACGAAGCTGTCGCATTCGCATCTACGATTGTAAGTACTGCTGTCGTTATTCTCATCAATATGAAACACTTGGCTTGTTTCTTTCTAGTTTGTGTCTAATGTCACATGAACTTATCATTAAGTGATAGATCTATTTTCAAGCGAATATCAATAGAGTAGGAAGCGGTTGTATCTTGTTTTTTCCACAGAACTCAGCGAGGAGCAAAGGATTGGAGCGCAACTCGGAGCGTGTAGGGACAAACATCGATAAAAGGTACCTCTATCATCCTTCCTTCTCATGTGTTAATTTAGATAGATTTGAAAGGAAGTCAGTGTCCATGTTAAGCATTTTCTGTCTAGAGTTAGGGTCAAGCTCTTAGAGGCAATCTACCTGTCCACAGGGAGATTTTCCTACAACAGAAACTGGCGACTCCACTGGGGATGTAACAAAGGTGCATGGGTCAAAGTGTGCTTGAGAGCGTCGAATGACCATTGAGCTGCGTCATCCCAGATGAAAGGGATGTTCTTCTGTAGTAACCACATAAATCCTTTAGTGATCTCGGCATAATTGCAGATGAAATGACGAAGAAAGTTTGCTTTGCCTTGCAAACTTTGGAGTTGGGTTAAATTGGTAGGTGGAGGTAAGGCTAAGATGGCCTTGATCTTTAAGGGATCCAATCTAATCCCATCTTTGGAGACAATGAAACTGAGGAGTCGACCGGATTCGACAGCAAAAATGCATTTGTGTGGGTTCAGATGAATACGGTAGAACCTACATTGTAGAAAAATTGCGCGTAAATGATCAATGTGATCAGATCGATTTAACGAATGTGCAGGTAAATCGTCGAGATATGGTTCTGCTATATGTTTGATTTCATGAAAATCATACGACATGGCTCGTTGGAAAGTGGCTCCAGCATTTCATCTGCCAAGTTGAGGTCATGGGAGACAACGCCACATAATTTACATGCGGCGGGGTTGATACTATCTGCATATAAGAACCACTTAGGGAAGTAACCCAGTAGGGGCCAATGAATGAAAGTTGATCAATAGTCACAATTCTTCCATTGTGAGGGAAAGATATCACACAGAAAAGAGTGGATACAATAGCTTTCATGGCATAGACATAATCCCGCCCAATGAGTAAAGTGAAATCCAAGGGGTCTCGAACTACCATGACATCGATGAAGACAATTTTCCCTCCCAAAGATACAGTAAACTGAGGAAGGATCCCTAAAGGTTGACTAGTTGTTCTGTTAAAAGCTAACAGATTCTGTGTAACTAGTGCAAGCTGCGGACAACCCAAAGCATACCAAGCAATAGAAGACAAAATACTAACAGACGCACCTTCATCTATCAACGTTTGAGAAACCTCCCGACCACAAACCTGTACTGTAATCTGGAAAGGAATGTGAGAGGGAAGACGAGGTCTAGTTAGCGCAGAAATTGGTGACAACCTCAAAGTCAGTGAACGAATTGAAGCTTGGGGGGCATGTCTCCAGCCTTTGGTGATCATTCTGGAGCTAAGCCACCAAATTTCAATATGGGGGAATACTGAGCTTAGTCTTTGTTCTTTCTCGTGCTCGTAAATACATGAGAATGAAACCGGGTAGACTTTTATCTCTTTTTTGGACCTGTATGGATACACGAACATACGAAAAAGGAACCCCCCTGGAGTCTACTTTAAACCCTTTTCAGACTCTCTAAATATGAAAATATTGTGGAGTGACCTTGCTTCCTTTCACGCTCATTAAAAGGTCAGAAAGGGCGTCCTTCGAGCGATAGTTTAACCCTTTTTTGGTCTCGTTGGACTACTGTATGAAAAAGGAATTGAGAGAGTTCTCTTTTAAGCGTTTTTCCAAACTCTATAATCTCGAAAAACCTTCGAGTTTTCTGTCTTTGGACTCGTTAAAGCACACATTGAGAGACCCATATGGGAATGAACTCTTACTTATTCCGGTTCGTTAAACAAAGGAAGAGGAACTTACCGAAGGTGAGTTATATCGAGCATGTGTTATCCTCCTCGAGTTCATTAAATCAAAAAGAGGTACTTGTCTATCTTGATGGGGGAAAAATTGAAAGGAGCAAGCCAAGTAGTCTCTTGAGAACATCATCCAACACTTCTTAGAGTCTCCCTTGAACACGACACTTTGTCATTTGCACATATCATAATCCTTCGAGTTCCTTTCACTTCTTTGGGTCACCGAAGCAAGTCACAGTATCCATTGCATCGTTTTGGTCCATGTCATGTTTTGTTGTTGTGCCTCAATGTTCAAGGGAAATATCTGCCTCGAGAGTCATCCATCCCAAGTATCTTGCCTCAAAACCTGTGACATTCCATGTCCAGTCAATCTGCCAATCACATCTCCATGTCCGTTTCGTGTCGTTGATGGGGGATACATCAAGGCCCTCCCTCGACGAGTCTATTCCTGTCGACTCCAACACATTATCCGGGAATCAGAATTAGAAACCAGTTAGTACTTTGGGACCTGCATGCCTCAATGGCAGGCCTCCTCACATCCGACAATAGGTTTACATCATTGAACTCTGATCTAATGATTCCACGGGTGTTCGATTTCATCTCATCTATTCACATTTGCTGGAATGTACTAAGGTACCTTGGGAATCATTGACATTAATGGTGATCTCCCTCGCACTTGTTAACGGTTCACACCATTGATCGGTAATCAAGTGGTTTCTGCCATGTTCGACATCAAGACATCTATTCACATGGTTAGAATCGTACCACGTTGGGATTGGTAAGAAGACCCTGGGTTGAGTGATCACTTTAATATATGCTTTCCCCAGGCTGCGAAGGAGTTTTTATTGGACAAGAACACATACACTGTCACATAGATCCACTTTGTATTGGTCGTGGCTATGTCTTGTCATCTCGTAGATCCACTATGTGTTCTTTGTGGCTACGATCAGTCTAAGTCATCAGAGTATAGATCCACATTGTATCTTTGGTGGCTATACCTTTTTATCAATACAATTATGGATCTGCAGTGCATTTTATGGCGGTCATATCCTGTTAAGTCTTGATCCCCCAAGCATAGGTATGCTTGCCTTGGGTTTTGAAATATGTCATGATACTTGAATGGATGTTTGTGTGCAGCTTCTGTCAGGTTGTACGGGTTTATACGCTTTCTTGTAAATCTACAAAGTATTTCAGTTATCAGTTGGCATCTTCTAACTTCATACTTTAGGGGGCATTCTGTTACATGTCAAAATTACTCAGCTGGATAAGTGTCACATATCCCTCTCAATTTTTGTAAGTGTCACATCTTCCTTACAACTTTCGCAAGTGTTGCAAATGATGTTAAAACATACTTCCATGATGAACGACACTAAGGAGACACTTATAACATCTCATATACTTAATTTGAAGAAGGAGAATTGGTTTACTAAAGTCAAACAACTTTTGACACCTGAAAGGAGCCCTGAAACAGAGGTTCTGAGGGGGAGCGCTCCTCTATATCATCTCTAGGAGCACTAGCGCTCCCCTATAATGCTTCAGGGAGCGTTATAACATTCCCCTACCCCCTCTGAAGGAGCGCTACTCATCTTAAGGGCGCTGGCACTCCCCTAAAGCTCACCAGGGAGTGCTATAGTGCTCTGATGCCCCTTCTAAGGGAGCGCTGCCTAATCTGAGGCAGTAGTTGGCCCGTTGAGGAGAATAAGGGGAGGATATTTTGAGATTAGGAGGCAGTTGTGTTCAAATTCTTGGTTTCATCAAGAGATCCCTAATCTAAGGAGAAGGTTCCCAACTTGTTCTAAAGATAACTCAAGAGGTTAAGCTTCTCTTAACCTATATAAACAGGCTCTATGATGGTGGAAAAGGGGGAAGAACTGAAGATATGAAACTTATGACCTTGGAGGAAACTCACAGTCAGCCAAAGGAGAGTGATCACTTAAGCTGCTATTATCCAGGTTGTGGATCTTTCAAGCAAGGGTTAGACGAAGGGGACTTGACGAAGCTGTCGCATTCGCATCTACGATTGTAAGTACTGCTGTCGTTATTCTCATAAATATGACACGCTTGGCCTGTTTCTTTCTAGTTTGTGTCTAATGTCACATGAACTTATCATTAAGTGATAGATCTCTTTTCAAGCTAATATCAATAGAGTAGGAAGCGGTTGTATCTTGTTTTTTCCACAGAACTCAGCGAGGAGCAAAGGATTAGAGCGCAACTCGGAGCGTGCAGGGACAAACATCGATAAAAGGTACCTTTTTTATCCTTCCTTCTCATGTGTTAGTTTGGATAGATTTGAAAGGAAGTCAGTGTCCATGTTAAGAATTTTCTTTCTAGAGTTAGGGTCAAGCTCTTAGAGGTGATCTACCTGTCTGCAGGGAGATTTTCCTACAACAAAGGCCATAGAAAAAAAAAAAAGAATTAAGGGACTTCATGGCTAGGAAAATAGCGCGACTAATAGAAGAAAAAGAGGATAAGTCGAAGCAACAGAGGGCTAGAGAATTAGCTGTCGAATTTGAAAGAACACAAGAAGGCTTAAAGAACCTGTCCATACAGGAAATAAGTGTATCCACCCCGGAAATAATAACATAAGAGGTATTACACTCGAACCCTTTGAAAGACGTTCTGCAGTGTGAACTTACTACACTAAGAGAAGATAAGAATCAAAATGGAAAGAGGAACCCAAAGACTCAAATCACAAGGAAGAAGGCAAGAAAGATCAGTAAGAAGAAATAAAAATTAGAAAAACTGCAGGAGGTTCCAAAGAAGACTTCACAGAAGGCAGGCTTGCAGAGCTTGAACCTCGTCAGAATAGAAGAACCGCATAGAATGGTACTTTGCCATGACAAAGCTATATGACCGTTGGAGGCGTCGTGCCATTAGAATGATGCTCCATAATGGCTAGAAACACAATTATTTTCGGAAAGATCGTCATTGGACTGTTGAGACCGCACCATAATGGATGGAATCATATTGATTGAGTCATTCCTGCCTGTTGGAGGAATCCATTACGAAGTTTCTTATTTAATTCGTTGGACGCTGCGCCAGGACCACTTTTTGCAAGCCGAGATATCCGAGCTAACAGAGAACCAATTGCATACTGTGTTGTGCTATCTAGACCTTGCCATTGATTCAATTACCTTGAGTGTCCATTCGCCTACCTGAGTTATTTTATTACAAGAGTGAATGTCGGGCGAGCATAGCACACTAGAGAAGCCTGTGGAAGAGATTTTGATCGACCTCATGGATGACAAAGTTATGTTTGTAGGAATACATGCATCGTCAATGGACAGATTGCAATCATCCCCCTTGACTGCATGTCGTTCTAGCCAAACCACGACTGAGAAAAGAAGCAAGCACCACGAAGATCTGGCGAATGCAAAGAAGATCCCATCGGTCTTGCCGAAGTACATTGTTATCAGGTAAATCGGTGAATGCATACATAGACTAATCCCCCTAGATCCACCTATATCTAGAACAAAACACTACAGGACATGGCGCTTTCCCTAGGCTCTAATCATCGAATTTGCTACTGAACAAAAGACGATAGACATACCTTTAAATGTCACTTCCTTATGTCTTTGTTGTTCCTATTTTGCTCTGGTTCTCTTGTGATATTGATCCTGCAATGAGACACAAACCAACCAAAGTGAAATCAGAGAGAGTATATTCAATGAAAACCTATGCATATGATCAAGGAATTATGCAATAAAATAAAGATAATTCTATGGGAAAGAAGCATGCCACTGCATTATATTAAATAATAGGAAGAGAGATTACAACCAGATGCCTTGATGTCGTAAGGTTCCTTCCAACAATTCCTTTCTTCCCACACACTTCTTTCTCCAAGGATTTTGAGACCATGGATCTAATAGCTACTCACAATCTATATTGACAAAGCAAAACTCAAAGCCACTCTAACCAAGCTAATAATTTCAAGACAAATCCAACTAAATCAAGTTAAGTTCCAAAACCAAATAACTTTCTCCATGAGAGCTCCTCTCCTTTTATAAACTGAAGAGGATAAGGTGAGGAGGTTAGGATGATACCACTAAATAATGAAAGCGAGTAATATCCAAACCATTTGGAGGCCGCCTGACCATAGAAGCTTCTCCTTCTAGAACCATCGATAAAATGCTTATTTTTCCCACGTACGAAGGCCACCGTGACATGGCTATTGTTCAGCCTACGGAAATTCCGCACCCTAGCTATAGTGCAACCTACGAAAATCAGGCATTTTCGCACCCTAGCTATGGTGCAGCACGCGGAAATCCTCCAAAATAGGGTTTTTACAGAGGAAAACACAATTTCTTCTCTCAGGGAAAGTTCTTCTCTCTTCTTTCTTTAGGAATTCGGGTCACTGACCCCTCTAAAGGAAATAGATAGGTTTACATCATTAACGGTCATAAGAGTGATGGAAATAATGTGTAACAGAGAGCCCCCCAAAGTAAGAAGTTAAAAAATAGTGATAGCTAAAATAATTTGTCGAGTGTGTGTAGGGAACAAGGAACATGTCGATCGGAAACTTGTCAACAAACAAGGAAACACAGTACAATAATACATCATCACTAAGGTAGGAATTCCCATACTCAGAATACAAATGAATCAAAGAATAAATGTCGACATGCGAAGATCCATGCCATTATGACTCAAATCTGAACATAGCCACCAAAAATACACTATGGATCTATGTGTTAAAGAATCAAATTTGAACATAGCCACGAGACATACAATGTGTATCTATGCAACAGTACAAACTGAATATACTCCAATGCAACCTGAATCTGTCAAAAAATATTCAGGGTCTTCATCTCCACCACTCTATAGTATGAATCTAACCATGCAATTACAGGTGTTGAAGTCGAACATGGTAGAAAGCACTTGATTATCGATCATTAATGAATACCGTTAACAAATGCAAAGGAGATCACCATTAATGTCAATGAATCCCAAGGTACACTAGTACAATCCAACAAATGTGAATCAATGAGCCGAGGTCGAACACTCAGCGGAATCTCCCAATCAAGGGTCAATAATGAAAACTCATTGTCGAAAGTGAGGAAACCTGCCATTGAGGCATGCAAGTTCCAAGGTACCAATTGGTTTCTAAGTCTAATTCCTAGATAATGAGTTGAAGTCTATAGGAAAATACTTGTCAGAGGAGGGCCTTAATGTACCCCCCATCAATGACACGAAACTGGTAACAAGATTTGAAGTAGATCAGAGTAACCAGTGATTTAGGACTGACTCAAGGATGGCTGATGCAATAGAAGGCTTAAGGACTGAAGAAATGGTTGATGCAATAGAAGGATTTCCGGGTTGAACTTCTCTTTGAACATATTGATGACACAACAATTGTCTTGGAAAAACTGACTCAACAACAGGAATCATAGACCAATTTGTAATCTTATAAAGGAGTATGATCAGGAGACAAGCAAATTTTCCAACCTAGACATAAAGCGAGTGAAAGGGTGTCATGTTCAAAAGTGACTCTTCCATGGAATACAAGTTTATATGCAATACTTTCCCAATTTTCCCCCACCATTTCTGGCGAGTACCTCTTTATTTTTACGCAAGCTTGAGGAGGATAACATATGCTTGTAATATAAGCTCATCCTTCAGATGAGTCCCTCAGAGTATGTTTAACGAACCCTAGGAAGGAGTGGTTCGGTCCTTGTTGGGCCTTTCGATGTTTTTTTTACGAGTCCAAAGAAAGAAAACTCATGGGTTTTTCATGTTTAGAGAGTTTGAAAAACACTTAAAGAAAACTCCGGTCCCATATGGGCCTTTCACTATTTATTTAACGAGTCCAAAGAAAGAAAACTCGGGGGTTTTTCATATTTAAAGAGTCTAAAAAACACTTAAAGAGAACTCTCTCAGTTCGTTTTTCGTAAAGTAGTCTGATGAGACCGAAAAAGAGATAAACTATCGCTCAACATACATGTTTTCTAAGAATTTAACGAGCGTGAAAAGAACAAGATCACTTGACAATCTTTTCATGTTTAGAGAGTCTGAAAAGAGCTTAAAGGGAACTCTAGGGGGTTCCTTTTTTGTATAACCTTTACGAGTCTGAAAAAGTGATAAAAGTATACTCGGTTACATTCTCATTGATTTACAAGAATGAGAAAGAACAAAGACCAAGCTCAGTAACTTATTCTCATGTATTTGCAAGCATGAAAAAGAACAAAGACTAAGCACGAGATTGTTTTCATTTTTACACAAGCTTTAAAACAAAACAAAACTATAATTGGGATAGATTTTATTTTTACAAAAGCTTAAAAACTAAACAAAACTATGCTTGGACTTGGTTTCATTTTTACACAAGCTTGAACCAGAGGAAACTATGCTTGAGGTAGGTGGTTTCATTTTTACACAAGCTTGAACTAGAGGAAACTATGCTTGAACTTCCTAATACATAACAAAGGTATGGTCGAAACTTATCCCCCAGTTTAAGAAGCTAGCGACTCAACTTTAGCATGAAGTCCATAGGCTAAAATCATTTCCCTCCAAGCTTTGTTTCGTCCAATTGCAAAGGAGAAGCAAAGCAAGCTTCAAATACTAGACGAAGGACTTGACTCAAAAAGAGAAGGGGAAAACTGTTTCATTTTTTAATGAGATTGACATAGGAGAAGAACTATGCTCGCGACTCTAGGTATAATCCCCAGACCACTGTTTCATTTTTTAACGAGCTTGACACAGAAACATGAACTACACTCATAACCTTTGTTTCATTTTTTAACAAGGTTGCTACAGAGACACAAAAAACTATCCTCATAGCTAGTTTCATTTTTTAATGAGCTTACACAGAAACATGAACTATGCTCGTAACCTCTGTTTCATTTTTTAACGAGGTTGCTACAGAGACGCAAAAAACTGTCCTCATAGCTGGTTTCATTTTTAGATGAGCTTGAAATTAGAAAACCGTGCTCAAAGCTGGTTTCATTTTTTAATGAGCTTAAAATAAGAAAATCATGCTCTAAGCAGGTTTCATTTTTTAACGAGCTTGAAATCAGAAAATCATGCTCGAAGCTGGTTTCATTTTTTAGCAAGCTTGAAATTGGAAAATCATACTCGAAGCTGGTTTCATTTTCTAACGAGATTGCAATAAGAAAATCATGCTCGAAACTGGTTTCATTTTTTAATGAGCTTGAAATCAAAAAATCATGCTCGAAGATGGTTTCATTTTTTAATGAGCTTGAAATCAAAAAATCATGCTCGAAGCTGGTTTCATTTTTTAGTGAGCTTGAAATCAGAAATTCATGCTGGAAGCTGGTTTCATTTTTTAACGAGATTGAAATCAGAAAATCATGCTCAAAGACTCTCTTCTTGATCATGGCTTCCAAGAGGGAAATGCTCCAGAAGGACACCATGTCAAGGGACAAAACTAGGTCATGTCTTCAAAGAGATCTTCACTGGATAGAAGAAACACACTCTCGAAGGAACACATGTCGAGGGTCGCGATAGGGGTAAAGAGATCAAGCTCTAAAATCCTGATCGAAGAGATCACCATGTCAACTTCTGGATCCAAATCATCAGAAGATGAAGTCATGGGAGACAACACCACATAATTAACATGTGGCGGGGGAGATACCGTCTGCATATAAGAACCACTAAGGGAGGTAATCCAATCAAGACCGATGAAGGAAAGTTGATAAATAGTCACCATTATTCCATCCTGCGGGAAAGATATCACACAGAAGAGAGTGGACACAATAGCTTTCATGGCATAGACATAACCTCACCCAAGGAGTAAAGCAAAATCCAAGGGGTCTTGGACTACCATGACATCAATAAAGACATTTTTCCCTCCGAAAGTTATAGGAAACTGGGGAAGGGTCCCTAAAGGTTGACCGGTTCTTCTTTTAAAAGCTAACAGATTATGTGTAACCGGGGCAAGATGAGGACAACCCAAATCTTGCCAAGCAAATGAGGACAAAATACTAATGGACACACCTTCATCTATCAACGTCTGAGGAACATCTCGACAACAAACTTGCACTGTAATATGGAAAGGAATGTGAGAGGGAAGATGAGGTCTAGTTAGCACACCCCAATCAAAATGGATGGACTCATTACTTGGAGGGGGTTCAACGGGATAAGGAGGAATACCCCCCGACACGGTAGAGTATATATCAACGAGAAAAATGGTGGCAGTATCAGGTTTACTCTCGAGCAGGAGAGTAGGATAGACCTATGGCGAGATTAGATTGACCACTTGGGTTGCATCCTCCAAGGGGAGAATGGGGTCGACGGGTGGAGACAGATTGACCACTTGGGGAGTGGGATTGACCGAGGATGGGATCATATCAACCACTTTGTCAACTGGTTCAACTAAGGATGTGACAAGATTGATGACATGATCAACCAGATTGAATGATGAAGGGGCCAGATTGATCATTCCATAAACTACAGGTGGTTCGAGAGTAATCTTGCGATAAGAAACTGGAAGTTGAGGCTGTGAAACAATCATGTCTTCCAGGAATTTCGAGGCTTCGTCCATATGGGAGTAAAGATGAGTTAGATGACTCCCTTTTCATAACATGCATGGGAACTTGGCTCTACTTTTCTTCTTCCCAATGGGATCTTGACTAGTTGATGGGAGGTTATCAACATGTTGTTCAGAGGTTGACGACATGGGTTGGCGAGGGTGTATAGACCATGCTTCTATAACCTTGGATAGACCAGGTAAATCCTTAAGAAGATTGCTACCCTTGCAAATCCGGCAAGGGTACCTCGGCTTACAGGTTGTTTGGGTGTTCTTGGCATAAAAAACACTCCTAGCATGATCAACACTAACTGATTTCTTTCCAACATGTCCAACAGTGATTGGAAGTTTGGACCCTTGTTTATTTTTCTTCTTCTTCTTCTTCCTTTTCTTCTTCTTCTTATTCACCAAGTTACTAGTTTTAGAGATTTCACTCGACGAAGAAGATGAAATGGAAGAAGACCTTGCAAGTGGAGAAGGTGAAGAAGATATTACTGGTGAAGACGGTGAAGGATCAACACGAGGTTGATGTTCTTGGGGGGAAGTGCTTACGACCAAAGAACTTACTGCATTTGGGATTACCTGAGTGGACAATTCAATAGTGAGACTCGGAAGGATCTAAGTAGCGATGTGATGAGGACCAATGTTTCCATAAGAAGAAAAAACAAAAGGTTCCCCTGGAGTAGGGGTTCCTTCATTGGTCATTTCAGAAACTGGCACCATATAAAACAAATCCAACCTAGAGTCTTCTAGGGAAAACAAACAACACACGCCAAAAATCTAGGAAGCAAGCAAACAAACAAAACCTTTTCACAATGAGCACACTAGTTGGTGATGAAATACAACTTTGCAGAAACAAAGTAAGAAGGGGCTGAGATAGAGCTGGTGGAAAATTTACGTTGATGACCTGCTTAACGGACTTACACCCTGGTGCAAGCTCCCACACATAATTGTGGGTATACCCTCCAAGGAGTTCGAGTGAGTTTGGCCAACGTCGATTCCAAGTATCATGAAGACTTTCCCCTCCACAATCACCTTGTGTAAAGACCCTAAAGAGATAGGCCACTAAGGTTACGAATTACTACAATGATGCCTGGGGAAACAATCGACAGTCTGATCCACGCACAAAGGCAGGGTATCTTGCTCGAAATCAACTTGAAAGTATTCCACTCATCATTGTGGGTATACCTTCAAGCGAACCCCATAATACATGCAATATCTACACCAAGACCAACAAAGAAGGGTGAGTAACTCTACTAGTCTCAATGCGACCTCGTGATTGACCCTTGTGTTAGAAGGGCTTCCTAGGACAAAATGTAATAAGTGGATTTCACTACTCCCTAACGCAAGATTCTATGTTTGTTTGCAGCTTTGGAAAGTTATCTTTCACACCTATTCCAAAGCCCTACAACTAATCTAATGTAGGTTTGCTACCAGAAAATATAAAAATGTCTAATCAATTTTTATAAGCACTTTATTTTTAAGGCTGTTGTCACTCAAAAGGAAAATGGCGTGGACAATATGGTGTTTTGACCGACTCGAAAGTTATGCAAAGAGATGAAGATGCAATATTTTCATTTCGATGAAAGATATGCTATGAGAAGGAGGAAACATTTATCATTCCCATATGCACAATGTCCCAAAATATATTAAACTCATCAATATCAAGATTCTCATGAAATGAGAAAAAGAGACTGTACACCAATACACGATTTAAGAATTTAAGACCAAAAATCATGCAATTTCACTACAAATGCAAAGATGTCCCCAAAGCAATGCAAAGAAAGAAAATTAATACTTTTTGTTTTAAAGATAGATAAAAGTAATAGCAAATATATATAAATCAAAACAATCCAAACAAGCTTTCTCTTTTAACATGAATTATTCAATAAGAGAAAAATAAGTTCTTTCACCAAACAATTCTAAAGAAAAAACAATGCTTTGTGAGAGAAAGACACTCAAATCAAGAGACGAAATCTTTCAAAAGCCAACAAAGCAAAAATAAGGTAAAGATGGCTGAAAGAAGATTCAAATTTGTTAAGTAGAATATAAATAGGTCATAATCAAACCCAAAAATTCACCCCAAAACCAAATCCAATGTCTGGGTAAGAAAAAAACCATCAAACACAAATTTTTCATAATTTCTGCGGGCTTTAGACTAACACAGTGTGGGAATCCTTGATTTCCATAGGCCAGAAGACCACTAGGGTGCGAAAATCCATGATTTTTGTAGGCCAGAAGACTAATACAGTGTGGGAATCCCTGATTTTCGCGGGCCAGAAGATCACTAGGGTGCGGAAATGTCGCACTGTCCCTCAAAGTGGGGCGCGAAAATCAAACAACAAATGGAAAAAATAAAAAGTATGAAGGTTTTTTAATGAATTCAAATAGGCAAAGAGTTCATCTAGATCTCCCAATGACTCAGAAAAATAGAACCCAAACAATCAAAGCAAGAAAGCAAGACAAACTAGAAAAACATTCCGTTCCCCAGTATGGTCACCAATTTTGTTATCGGGTAAATCAGTGAATGCAGACATAGATTAATCCCCCTAGATCCACCTAGATCTAGAAAAAAACACGACAAGACATGGTGCTTTCCCTAGGATCTAATCATCAAATTTACTATTGAACAGAAGACGATAGACATACCTTTAAATGTCTCTTCCTTATGTCTTTGTTGTTCCTGTTTCTCTCTAGTGCTCTTGTGATACTGATCTTGCAGTGAGACACAAACCAACCAAAGATAAAGAAGAGAGAGTATATTCAATGAAAACCTATGCATATGATCAAGGAATTATGCAATAAAACAAAGATAATTCTATGGGAAAGAAGCCTGCCACTGTATTATATTAAATAATAGGAAGATAGATTACAATCAGATGCCTTGATGTCGTAAGGTTCGTTCCAACAGTTCCTTGCTTGCCACACACTTCTTTCTCCAAGGATTCTGAGACCATGGATTTGATAGCTACTCACAATCTATCTTGACAAAGCAAAGCTCAAAGCCACTCTAACCAAGCTAATAATTTCAAGCCAAATCCAACTAAATCAAGCTAAGCTCCAAAACCAACTAACTTTCTCCATGAGAGCTCCTCTCCTTTTATAAACTAAAGAGGATAAGGTGAGGAGGTTAGGATGATCCCACTAAATCATGAAAGTGAGTAATATCCAAACCATTCGGAGGCCACCTCACCATAGAAGATTCTCCTTCTAGAACCATCGAGAAAATGCTTATTTTTCTCACGTATGAAGGCCGCCGCAACCTGGCTATAGTGCAGCCTATGGAAATTCCGCTCCCTAGCTATAGTGAAGCCTATAGAAATCAGGAATTTCCACACCCTAGATATGGTGCAGCCTACAGAAATCCTCCAAAATAGGGTTTTTACAGAGGAAAACACAACTTCTTCTCTCAGGGAAAGTTCTTCTCCCTTCTTTCTTTAGGAATTTAGGCCACTGACCCCTCTGAAGGAAATAGATAGGTTTACATCATTAACGGTCTTAAGAGTGACAAAAATAATGTGTAACATACATCCCTCCTCTTGCTGGTGCAGTCAGATGTGACAGTTTCCCGTGTGACTTTGAGTACATGTTGATCACTGTGTGCCTCCCGAAGGGGATATGCACAGTCGAACTGTAGTTGGGACTGATCCCATCTCTCAAGATCAATGATTTCAACCTTGGATACCGAAAGAACTATGCGATTCTTGCACCACATAGGTACCTGACGAAGATGACTGGGAAGAAGCCCAAGATAGTTCCCCATCCATGGATTAAGGAGATCGCGAGATCGACGATCTTAAACCTGATGAAGATCCCTGACTTCGGCCGACATCAGGAGGTTGAAGCATGTGTTAAACTCCTCCTATAGTGCTATCATGGAGGGTATATGTGGTTGGATAGGCGCATCACTATGGATCTAGGGATGATCCACCTGATCACTAGATTGAGCATGAAAGGACCAAACCCTCAACAGTTCTACCCAGGGAAGGCTGCAGATCACTCCCTGGCACAATGTATAAAGGAATCCTATGGAGATGTAGAGAAGGGGAAGTGAATCTATAAGGTAGCCTCCATCCAAGATGGTGTAGTGCTCTTATCTTGTTAGCTAATCACTAGCAAGCTCGTCAGAAAGAACCGACCGTCACAAGTCACAGGTTTCATAGTCGAAGGAATGCAGATGAACTGGGTGAGCTACCTCATCAACAAGTTGGAGAAGGACTGTCGCAAAGCATAGGACCAAGGCTATGAATTTCACTTCAGTTGGTTGTTGATTTTAATCGCATTTGTTTCTTGGAAAATGTCGAAAGGAATATAATTCTTGAAAGTTGAGCCATCAGAACCATTGGCCGCGAGGTTCACCACCTTGTGGTATATGAAATATATGATGGAGCAGTGGCAGTCGAATGCCGTCTTCCATACCTACTACATACAAATGATGCATGCCATTGAAGCATTTTCATGGATGACCCTGAATACTTTGCATCTGTACACGCAGACCAACACTTCATCTACATCACTACGCATAGGGACAAAAGTAAGGAGGAGCTGCAGTCGTATTATAAATTGACCAATGAAGACATGGAAGAGATTAATAAGGAATGGCAAGCTGAATTCCTTGTACCGGTAAAAGATGTAGAACTCTCCGATCCTGACATCATCGAAATTCCTTTCGTCACCCGGACTGAGTATGATGGACAGAGCAGTGCAAAGAAAAAAAATAAAAATGAGGAAGTGAAGGAAATAGATAGTGAGAAGAAGGAAAAAAAATCGGAGGAAACTGCACCTGACTCACCTATAGGAGGAGGAGGAGATGAAGTAATCTAAGAATAATTAGGATAAGGAGACAAGCAAGAAAAAGGAAAATCTACACCGCCAAAGGATCCCCTCACCACAACAAAAGCATCACAGAAGAGGAAGATTTCCCCAGAGAAACTTTCGGAAAGAAAGAAGGCCCATGCCAACAAGCCTAAGTCGAAGAATGTGCTCACAGTGGATGATATTGATCTCATCATCACAGTCGTAGAAGATGCTTTATAAGACATATTGCAGATACATGGAGAAAATAAGGATTTGATGTATGACAGAGTAGTGAAGGAGCTCAAGGACATACAACAAGCTATCCATTTGAGCCGCGCAGTCTCTATTGCGCCTTCTTCATCGAAAAATATCGAATTGGGGGATGAGCCCACCCAATTGCAAAGGTTAGAAGATGCAACATAGACTCGACTTCGTTGAGCCCAAGAAGAAAAGGAATAGGCTACAAAGCCCTTGAAGCAAGAAAAGGAGGAGATCCAAGAGAAACTCTGAACTGCGCAGAAAGAGAAAGATGAACTTAAGGTGATGTTCGAAGAGGACAAAGAGAAAATATAGAAAGAGAAAGACTGACTACTCATGGAGGAGATTGGGGTTAGAGAGGCAGTGACTAGAGCACTTCTCTCTGTGTTGGGATTGACACATATGGAAGAAGAGACATCCAAGAGACAAGTGGGGAAGCTCACTGAGGCCATTCAATAGCTTCAATAAAGAGTACCAGAGTTAGACCTTCAAGCAGTGCCAAGCACTTCGCAAGTAGTGTGTGATCAGAGGGAAGAAGCTGCCAGGAATGCAGTGGAACAAATCAGGGCATTGGCCTAAGAGTGTAAAAAATTAATTGATCGAAGTGCACAGATCTATGAGCACCTTATAGAAGATCTGTATCTGAGGAAATTGGAAGCACAACTTCATGAGGTGAAGCAGTAGGCCTCCACAGTGCAATCATAGCTGAAGCTTCTTACTGCAGTTGAGAAGATGAAGTGGTCACAGGAGCAACGCGTAGTTTAGAAGCAGGTCACTACCATCTAGAGCAGAGTTATGGAGGTGACACAAAGACTCCAGCCAGTTCAGGACGAATCCTGCACACTTTTTGAAGAGATCAAGGGACAAGGCTCACAGTTGGAACAGGTGGTCGTAGCAGTGGAACAATGCTTGGAAGGGCCTGTCATCGAGAAAGTAATTCAGGAGTTCACCGAGTAGGAGGCTTTGGCAAAGGAACAAGTCGATTCATCTCGAGCTAAGCTTGAGGCATTCAAAGTGATATTACCCATATTAGAGTGACTTGGGATGAGTCACAAGTGAGTGCTGGGGGCCTGTTTGTTATAACCCTAATTTGCACCATACATGCTTACCTGGCATCAGGTCATCTCAGATCCCTTCTTTTCCATAGCACCACTGAACAACTCTTTAAAAAACCTCTTTTATAAGGGCCCACACATGCTACTCCATTACTGCACACATGTACATGCTAGTTGACCTAAAACAACCTGCATGTACCTACAAAAGCACGAAAAAAGGAAAGTTTCCGACGAAACACACAACTTTGGGTGAGTTAACTAAAACTCTTAGCCATGCATGGCCGAGGTTTTGTCCAAATAACTAGCTTCTTCTAGCCTATAAAAGAAGGGTTAGGGGTCCCATTTGGAGGAGGAGAATAAGAGTAAAGAAACTCTACCCAATTGCACATTCCCATTGTCCCAACCCTTTACCCATCCTTGTGCAAACAGAGATACAAAGCAAAGAAGTTGGAGGACGTTTGAAGAGGAGCCCAGGATCAGGTTCACAAAGAAGTGGCTGGTCTTGACATTGTAAGTTGATTCATTAAAGTTAATAATAAAGAAATGATTTTTCCATCCCACTATATGAGTTGTTCATAGTTTAGCGAATATATGTTTGAATATCTAACCCATTAATCTGTAGAACAAATGCATGTAGAGTTTGTTGCTTGTTTGTACACAGGTTAGTCTTGAGAGGATAGTTACCAACAAGCGATCAAGCATGAAGAAGGATTGACATCAAATGTCCAGAACAAGGTATGTTCGTTTAACCATGTATTTTCTCAAAGGAAATGGGGATTAGGTTTGGGACGAAGGTAGAAAGTAGGATTCTTTCGATCTTATCTGCATGGATAATATAACCCTAAATGCTAGTCAGTAGGGGGATTTCCCACCACAACAGAATTGGCGACTATACTGGGGAAGTCTCTAGGGTTCTTGGGAATATTTTTGGGTATTTTTAAAAGACTGGTTTTCTTTCCTGTTTTTTGAAGTTTCTGCAAAGTCTGAGCTAACAGAGATTCTGGTCTTCCATACCAGCTATCTCTGTTTCTTTGCTTAACTGCGTTTTTTTTTTATTTTTTTTTTTTTTATTTATTTATTTTTTTTTTTTTTTTCTGAGACCCATAGAGGTACACGTGGCCTGCATAAGGTCTGCACGTGTGTACCATGCCCTACTTTCTTATAGCCCGCTTGTAAATGCTAGCTGAAGAAGTAACAGTAGCATGTGTGATTCTAGAAAATTTTTGAGGCAGTCATCCTCTTCCCTGTCAGAATCAGTCATTCTCAGGGGTTTTTTGGAACTCTTTCTAGTCTTGGTTGTTTGCAGTCTATAGCCTAGGGTTCATCTCAGATTGGTTTGTTTTACGAATTTTTTCCTTACATTGTTTTTTTTTTTTTTTTTTTTTTAAAGAAAGTTTCTAAGCCTTCAAGAGATCCTGGTTCTCAATATCAGTGGTCTCTTCCTGGTTTGGATCGTCTGTTTTTATTTGTTTCAAAGTTTTAAAGATACACATGGCCTGTATAGGGCCAACACGTGTGTACACGCCCTCTGGCTCTACACAGCTCGCGTGCACACGCTTGCTGTTGAATTGTCAGTAGTGTGCTTGTTCAGGATAGTTTTTGTTGAGGTTGAGGCAGTCAGCCTTTCCCTTGAAAAGAGTTATACCTCTCAGGTTTTTGAATCTCTATCCTAGCAGTCAGTAGCTTAGGTTTGATCTCAGCCATAGCTTTCTTTTTTCATTTAAAAGTTTTCATCAAAATTTTCTTTAGGGTTTTTAGACAAGTGTGAGAGTCCTTTTTTAAGTTGCTAGTGTGTGATTTCTTGAAGTGATTCTTTGCGATCTACGATTAGGCCATAAGTTTTTCTTGGTTTTTTGACTTGTTGATATTTTTCCTTTTTGCTTTGTGAGCATTCAAATAAAAAAAAATCTTTCATTTCTTTGTTTGGTTGAAAAGTGTTGTTTTGCATTAGTAACCAGGGAAAAGTCTTTGCTTTCATAAGTTCTTGATAGTTTACTTAGATCGTAAGTAGCTCGTATTCGAGTGAAATCCTTCTTTGAGTTTTCTATTCAAAAGATCTTAGAATTTTTTTAAAAAATTGGTGAAAATTTGCGTTAAGTGAAGGCTTTTGTTTCCATATTTCTGTTCATTTTTACTTTCGTCTTTCAAACATCACTAGTTTCACTTTCATACCCTTTGACATAAGACAATCCATAAAACTAATGTTAAATCTAAAATTCATTAGACTTTTATGTTTGTAGTGTTAACCAACTAGTTCAGGATCAGGGCCTTGGATTAGTTTGGAGAGGAAACTCTTTAAGGATATTAAAATCAAACATTGGAGTCTGAGTTAGGGAGTATCCAAGTCTAGTATCGTGAAAGTTATCTGGGAACCCCCTCTAACATAGGGGATAAACACTAGGTCACGTGTGGAAAGGCAACAGAGATAACCCCTCCAAAGCTAGACCAATCGTAGTGGAGAACACATATAGAGGGCTTGTCTTGGGATTTCGTCGATAGCATTTTCCATGGAGCTTCGTGGGTCTCAAATCCGTTCAAGGTCCTCAGTTGTCTTCCAGACCACTTTCTCTCGATACCCTTGATAGGTTTCGGGCTCGATACCCTGCTCATTGTGGTCTACCTGACTTTCGACTGTACCCGCCTGGCGACTGTTCGCGCGCTAGCGACCTAGTTGCTTATCTTTTTTAGGGACATACACAGGTGATTGCGGGGGTATACCATGGTACCTAGGATAGACATCGGGCCACACTTTGCAGAGTATACCCAGAGGGTTCTTTCGTGTTCGAGTTGCACTTGCACCAGTAAGTTTCTCTAGTGTTGGTTGGTGTAACTATTCTTCCAATTAATTTAGTGTTTGCCTGTCTTATCTTATAGGGAATTTTTTAGTGTGTGTTGTTTTTGAACGACTAGAATGCCCTAGAGTGTCTTTGATCTTCTCACATAGTGGACGATCACGAGCTCTGCCGGTCATGAAGTCTTCTTGGCCACCACCGGTTACACTGGAGCCACCCCTGCCACCACTAAGGTGAAAGGTAGACCAACAAGGGTCTTTTGAAGCGACCGGGTCACAAGAAATTGTGCTGGACCAACATCCAGAGGAATCGACCATTTTAGACCTTGGAGCGAAATATTTTGGTCTAGTTGAAACCTCCACCACTGATATTTCGGCACCCACCATCGTACTGATTCATCCTTACAAGTGCCAGATAGTTTCATATGTAGCAATGGAAACAAATGTTGTTACTCCTTCTAGGAATTCTTCAATTCCCACTACGGTTGTCACCACAGGAGAGTTTCCACCTCCTAACCCACTGTCATCGGTCCGAGCCACCATGGTATCGACTGCCTCTACTTCGCACAATGGTCTGATCCTATCTCTGGTGACAGCCACAACCCCTTTCACACCAAGTGCGACAGGCCCTCCGTTCTCATACGGGATACCTAGTTCTGGTACAAGTCCTATACTTTCCTACTCCACTTCACAGACTTTAGGTCTGGGGGCAGGGAGCTCTAACACTCCTCTATAAGGCCACATGGGGGGCACTTCCACTCCTTTTAACACTTTCCCTTATGGAGGAGGTCATATACGTCCTTCGTCCCCTTTGCCCGGTGGCACACACCAGCCATCCATCGGGCCACCTGCACACCATAGTTTATTTGGAGTAGGGAGTCAAGGAACACCTTCACATAATATGCCTATAGGTTCGACGCAGTTTTCTTTGTTCGATGTATTTGGTAACAATGCCTTCTCGTCAGCTTCTTTCCTGACTGGGGGAAATCCCAGTTTCAGACAATCTATTCCTATGTAGGGTACTATTCCTGCACAGGGGGCACACCCAACAACTTCTTTTGCATCAGGGCCTTGGAATTCTTGGCAGGGATCCGTTCCCTCATCCGGAATGTCGATATGGGGTAATTATTTCCACAATCAATGGAACCCTGGACAAAGTACTATGCCGATCCCCAGGGGACCGACATGGGGTAGCCCTTCCCAAAGTCCTTTGAATGTAATGCATGCCCAACCATCTATGTCCTATTTTGGAAATCAACCAATGATGTCTCCTCACACACAAAATTCATACACTGGCTATGGCCATGGTTTTTACCAGAATCTGGGCCAACAGCCGAACTTTTCCTGGAAACCTGGTGCCAGTCAAACTCCAGGTCCCTTTTTCCCAGGTTATCACCAACAACTCAAACTACCTTTCCTAGCAACTTTGCATTTTCTAGACTTGACAAGGTTGTTGAATGATCCTATCTGTCACGATCCGCATTGGCCTCCTATGCCGACGAAGTTTCCTTTGGACATCCCAAAGTTTGAATCCAAGCCTAATGAATATCTAGGAGATCATGTGACTACCTTCCATCTTTGGTGCTCACCTAACTCATTGAAAGATGACTCCATACAGTTGCAATTGTTTTAACATAATCTCATTGGGAGTGCCACAAAATGGTACATTGAGCTCGACTGCTCAAGATAATCTTCCTTTGGTGAATTGGCCATGGCTTTCCTTAACCATTTCCAATTACCTGTGAGATACGACGCTGGCACATAATTGATAGGGAATGTTTCATAGAAAAAATTGGACCATATCTCTGATCACATCTGAGAATGGAGACGCCGAAAGTGTTTAATTAAGGTACCAGTCCCACCGGCATTCCTGCTCGAGTGGTTCCTTAAGTCTTTGGTCCCACAGTTATCCAAATACGTCGCGATGTCAGGAGTATTTTTCGAAGAATACGCCATCATGAGAGCTCAACAACTTGAGCTAATCTATTCTCAATCTGGTTTATTATACGAGATCTTTCCAGATGTACCACGCTCAATACTTGATAAAAACAGATAGAGAGCTGGACCATATGCCAATGGTATTGTTGGTTCAACACAAACAAAGCCCGCTGAGCAACTAACGAATAAGTTGCAACAATTGTCTATACAACACACAATGGTCAGCCAAACTACTGCTTTGGCTGCTCCCCTTACCAAAATGTCAGATGTACACACAGTGCAATCGACTAATCCAAAGGCCACCTAGTAGCCTGAAGGAAAGAAAAAACAACGAAAGAAGGGTAAGGGGGATAAAAAACCTACCGATAATGCTGGCGGGGACAACACTAAGAAACGAAAGATGAGGTATCCATGCAACTTGTGCGCAGAAGACCACCCAACCCATCTATTTCCTTGGCTTGCAGAAGCCCAAAATTTTGTGACACAACAACAACCTGTTGTGTTAACCAATCCATTTCAACATGGAAAAATTCTAACACAAGCCTCTGCAAGCATAGAAGGGGGTAGCCAAGGACCCTCTCCATCTTCGAACAACCCCATATCCATGAATGTTTATATGGTGAAGGGTGATGATTTTATATCGACTAGAGTGCATGAATATAGTCAACCAAGCACTTTTGAGAAGGGTAAAGAAGCCGAACTCCCATCTCTTCCTCTACAGATTGAGAAGACGTTGGGAGAAATAATGACATGCATCCCAAAAGGCACGTTCAAAAAATCTTCTCACAACCCAAACACAAGGGACTCCCAGAACTATTCTATGGTGGAATATTTATCACAAACCCCTTGTGCGATGTCCTCTTTGGAGGTCCTCCAAAGCTGCCCTTCCCAGAGGAAATCCTTGTTAACCGCTTTAGGATCTACCAAGACTTGTAATCCGAGTACAATCATGCTAGATACAATTGACCTAAAACCTCATCTTCCTTACTGCGTAGCATTTCATATAGTAGTGGCTTATCCCACGAAATGTTTTACTCAGAATATCTTCCACACGGTGGTTGATGAGGGAGCCTCGACCTGTGTTATTTTGTTGGTATGTTGGAAGGCCGTTGGTCATCCTGTTTTGTCTCTATCACCTACTCTTCTTACTGCTTTCGATGGTCGTTCGTTTCGACCACATGGTATCATTCCCTCTTTCCCTGTGCAGTTAGGAGGGAAGACCATGTGTATCGAGGTAGAGGTAGTCGATGCACCCCTGGACTATAACCTCTTATTAGGGAGGAGTTGGACTTATGCCATGCAAGTTGTGGTTGCTACAGTTTTCTGGGTCTTGTTGTTTCCACACGAGGGCCGGATTGTGACCATCGATCAATTGTCTTTCTCCAAACCTGACCCTTCATTGGGGGCATCCACGGTCCCGATGATTGATAATCATCAACCAGGTGTGGTAAATGTAGGGGTTGGTTTGTGCCCATATTTGATGGGTACCTTTGATTACCCGCCCCCTTAAGGCAATATCAAGTTTATATCCAGTCACCATAGGGTTGAGATTTTTCAAGTTTCACCATTCCGCATGAATTACTTCAACGATCCATGGATACTTCCTTCCCCATCGGCCACGATGGATGGGACAGGGCACCCTGGCATGTCCATGCCCTTGTCCATAGCTGAAGTAGCGTACTCTTTAGTCCAACAAGCTTCAACCTACACTAATCCAACTCCTGCACAAGAGTTAGATCCACTTATAGAGCCTATTTGGGCTCAGGTTTCTCTCGCTGATGCTGATTCGTTAGACTTGGTATTTCCCTCTGACGAAGCAATAATTGAAGCAATGACTAGTCCAGAAAAACCCTGGGAAGATCTTCATTATAGATCATACTTCCTCCCAGAGTTAAGTCGAATCAAAGCAGGAGAATTCACTGTGACTATGATAGGAGATCAGTCTTGTCCCATTAATCTCTTAGCTACCCACGAAGTTTATGTTGAGGGTAATATGGCAACCATCGCTGAAACCATACCGATCAATATCTCCCAAAACCCTGGCATCATGGAGAATGTTTTCATTGGAGCTGACTACTCCCCTGGAACGATTCAACTCTATACAGATCTTTTTAAAGAATTCCGTGACATTTTTGCCTGGTCTTATGAGGAAATGCCATGTATCGATCCAAAAATAGTCGAACATGAAATCACAACGTATCCTGATGCCAAGCCTGTTCGACAGAAGCTTCATCCAGTTAATCCTAGGAAAGTAGTAGCCATTAAGGTTGAGGTTGAGAAATTGCTAAAAGTCGGGTTTATCTATCCTATCCATTTGACCCAATGGGTGTCAAATCTTGTGTCGGTCAATAAAAAATAAGGCACGATTTTTGTATGTACCGACTTCCGTCATTTGAGCAAGGCTTGTCCCAAAGATAATTTTCCCACACCTTTCATTGACCATATCATTGATGAATGTGCTAGTTGTGAGGCCTTTTCTTTCATGGATGGTTTTTCGGGATATAATCAAATACAAATCAAATCCGAAGACCAACACAAAATGACATTCATTTGTCCTTGGGGTACATTCGCGTATCGTAAGATGCCTTTTGGTCATAAAAATGCTGGAGAAACCTTTTATTGGGCCATGTCTTTTTATTTCCATGACCTCAAGCATATAGTCGAGGCTTATTTAGATGATTTAGCATCTCGATCTCATAAGAGAATGGATCATCCCACACACCTCCGACTTATCTTCGAACATTGTCACTACTTTCAGATTTGCTTGAATCCAAAAAAGTGCAGCTTCTACATAATGTTAGGACGTTTGTTAGGTTTCATCATATCAATGAAAGGGATCATGGTCGATCCTCTCAAGGTTGAGGAAATAATTCAGTTACCTCCCCCATGCACAATCCTTCAACTTCAGAGTCTACAAGGCAAGGTGAACTTTTTAAGATGCTTCATCGCCAACTATGCCAAGATCACCAAGGGCTTTATGCGCTTACTGAAGAAAGATGTTCCCTTTTACTGGGATGATGCCGCTCAATGCTCTTTCGACACATTGAAACATGGCCTCACAACTACCCCTCTGCTCCGACCACCTAACTATAAAAAAGATTTATTATTATATCTGGCTACAGTAAAGTCAACCATTTGAATGGTCTTAGTTCAGGAAGATGACTTGTTCTTAGAATATGTCATGTATTACCTGAGCTGAGGCCTCGTTGGACTGGAACTCAATTATTCTCATATCGAAAAACTTGCGTTGACAACAGTCCATGCTGTTCAACGGTTTCGTCATTATGTTTTGTTTCACAAAACCACCATCATTGCTGTCGTGAATCCATTTCAGTACATGTTGACACGAAGGGTAATAGGTGGAAAGATTAGTAGATGGATAGTCATCTTCCACGAGTTTGACTTAGATTTCATTTTAGCGAAATCCATAAAGTCATTGGTCTTTGCCGAACTTATTTCGGAACTTCCGGTTGAGTTAGGTGATCTTGTACCCAAAGAGTCACCTATCAGAGGAGATATGTTTTTGATCATCTCTTCAAATCCTTGGTATGGATATATCTTTATCTATCTCCAGACTTTGAAGTGCCCCACCACTGCTTCTCGTGATGAGCATCGATGCATACGCCATCAGGCTAAGAATTATCTCATACTTGATGATACATTGTATCAGAGAGGTGTAGACTGCATCCTACATCGATGTCTCACTAACGAAGAATCTTGTGGCGATCATTTGTCTGGGTTGGAAACAACCCAAAAGTTTCTACGAGTAGGTTACTTCTGGCTAACACTTATCAAAGATTGTATTGAATTAGTCAAGAGGTGCCACCCATGCCAAATCTTCTCTCGAAAGATGAGGGCACATCCCGCTCCCATGTTTCCTGCCATCACAGTTGGTCCCTTCACCAAGTGGGGGATTGATTACACTACATGAAACCCTCCTTTAGCAAGGGGGCACCGTTATATCATCGTAGATGTAGACTACTTCAAAAAGTGGGTTGAAGTTGTGCCAATGTTTAAAGATGATGGAGAGACTACAACTCTCTTTTTATTCAATCAGATAATAACAAGGTTGGGCGTCCCGAGGGAGTTTTTCACTGACCATGGCAGTCACTTTCAGAACCAGATGATGACCGAGTTAACATCAAAGCTTGGGTTATGGAAAGAACATTCATCACCCTACTACCCCCAAGAAAATGGTTAGGTGGAATCTGTAAAAAAAACTCTTAATACCATTCTACAATGAACGATCAACTCAGCCAAGTCAAATTGGAATTTGATGTTATACTCGGCATTATGGGCTTACCAAATTTTATACTAGTTTCTCACCTTTCCAACTCATTTACGAGCTAGAAGCAGTTTTGCCTATCAAATGTCAGATCCCATCTCTAAAGTTGGCAGTACAATTATTGCCAGATACTTCTCCACTTGAAGAACGATTAGTATACCTTGAGCAACTCAATGAGCAACGTTGTGATGTGGCCCTATCCAATGAGGCTCACAAACATAAAGTCAAGTGTCAGTATGATAGGTCTATTTTTCCTCGGGTTTTCTCTGAAGGCGACCTTGTCCTGGTCTATGCCCAAGATAAGGACCCCCTGGGGGCAGGAAAATTCAAACCCATGTGGTTTAGACCTTTCATCATAAAAGAGGTTTTAAAAAAGGACACTTATCATCTGGTTGATTTTGAAGGGAATTCTTTGGCGGAGCTTAGAAATGGGCTCTACCTCAAGAAGTATTACTCATAGGAAGGTCACTGTGGATAAATTTTTGTAACATATGTATAGTCTTTGTACTATTACTTTCTAGTTTCTTTTAGTGTTAGGGGCGTGTCGTTAATGGTATCTTTCGTCACTGTGGTAGATGTCAAGTGATTCCGAGGTGTTCATTGGGTATGCATATGGTGCTAGCCGACACACTTGGAGGCTTGCCTCCACAGCTTGGGTAATCTTTACACCTCAAGGCCAGTTATTATCTTTCAGAGGTATATGCTTAGGTGATACCACAAACAATGTCGCTGAGTATAGTGTAGTTACTGAGTTGCTTCGTAATGCTTTTTCATTTGGTATCTCTCATCTCCAGGTCTATCTCGATGCTCAACTGGTTGTGTCTCAGTTAAACAGAGTATACTGGGTTCATGATCCAACTTTACACCGACGATTCTACAGGGTATGTCTCTTAGAATGGAACTTTGATTATATTACATATTTTCATGTTCCTAGGAGATTAAACCAAGTTACAGATACTCTAGCTAATCAAATTTTATATTGGCATCTTGCACACATATGAAAGAACATTCACATAAACATGTAAATACATTTTTTTCACACATGATTCATAAGACACAAAAGACATAAAAATCCATATATAATATCATAAAGTAACCAGAGTACACAGATGGACACAAATGCCTCAAAAATATGACCACTAACGAGTCATGGGGCTTATGCCCTCAAAACATATATACAAGTAGTGCTCGTGGCACGTGAAATGTCTAACTAAGGTCAGGGCCTGTGGGCCCTGTTATACTGATCCACAATGTTGACTAAACGCTAAAACAACTAGACCCATGTTCGTGGTGCCCCCACTACATGAGGTTGCATAGATGGTGGCAAGTCCTCAATCTCTGCCATAGGGACCGTGCGAGTGAGTGTAGTAAAATTCTTCTTGATTCATCTCAATACCTTCTCAGCCTCCCTGGCTGGAAGATCTCCTACTACTACTGGTCCCCTTGCGGTGGTAGGTGCGGCCCCTGGCCGAGGACGATGCTTGTTCCTCGCATAGTCAGCGGGTCGCACTGGTTCCACATCTGCACATGACGAACACATATCTGTCAAATACTCTGGTATAACAAAAAAAATGATATATATAACAAAAACAACATAAAAATTACATATGTTTAACAAAAAAAAAAAAACAATGATGGATACTTACCCATCTCTCCTCGCTCCTCACTAGGAGGTACGAGTATCTCAGGATCCCTCGAAAAATCAATCCCTGCATATAGGTAATCCTCGATAACTGGGATCTATCGTGACAGCCAGGCAAATAAATCATCATCGAAGGAATCATTAGTCCTTCCACCACCCTGTTCTGGAAACAATATTTCCCATCTACACATAGTAGGAAGAGAGGCCTGATGTCCTCGTACCACTACTCAAGGACTAAAACTCGAAACTCTCTCAAAGAAAAATGAGCACAGAACGGTCCCGAACCCAAAGTTCCTCTATGTCCCTAAACAACAATCTATCAACTGCCTCTTCATAAACTCAAGCAATGTGGTACTCCAATAAAATATTTGTGCATTTAAGCATTGGATTGCATAGTTCATCTATGCAGGGGATGCCTGATGTAGAGCCATAGAACCAGTTATTCACCCAATAAGGAATACTATCACCTATAGTGATAAGTCAATAATCTTACTTATGGGCACCTGTGAGCTTGAGAAGTCTATATCAACCTCACAGTATAGACCTATAAATTATGCTATGTTAAGTGGCCCCGAAGGAAAAGTTCAGAAGTTGACTAGGTCCCCTCTCCGGGAGAGGCCAGTCAAAAAATAAATTTCCTCAGTCGTGGGCACCAGTGACTGCCCCTCTAACATGAATGCCTCTACATCTGGATGCCAGTAGTCATCCAAGGCATTCAGTAGACTAGGTTGTGCCCGCATAAAAGGACATAGGAAAAACTTGAGTAACGCATATTGCATCAAGGAAGCGACAACATTGGGGTCTTCCCCAACCAACTCACTAACCTATTCATGCTCTCTTTCTCTCCAGTGGACATACATCCTGCAAAACACCAAGGTTCAGGAGAGTTAACCATTGATTTTTAATCCTTTTTCAATCAATAAGGGGGTCTACGTGGTATGTAATAGTGACAGTCGCGTGTACACGCATGCAGAGTTTACTCTGCCCGAATGTACACGCGGCCTGTTCTGAGACAACCCGCGTGGACCTAGGGCCGACCTTTTAAAGGTTGACGCCCCCCCAAAAAATGAAACCTGAAGCAAAAAGAAAGACTTAAAATGAAATATAGGAGAGTTTGTACTTACTTGGTCCAGATAGAAGTTGTTTCGTCCACTGTAGATCCCAGAATCACCACTTTTACCAAAGGGGGTATTTTGGCTCTAGAGTCAATTTCTAAATCAACAATAGTGATAATGAGCTGCCAACTTCTATTTATAGACTTTTTGGCCTCTTTTTGTCACTTTTTTGGCCTCCCTTATCATTTTATTTAAACCAAAAACCATTTAGAGTGATTCATGAGTTGCATGGGAGGAATATGATCGAGTATCAGGACAATATTTTGGAGTTTTGGGTAATTTTTGACGGTCCATGAATTTTTTTTCTGAGGATCAACTTGAGCATGTAGGTTAGGTTTCTACCTTGACTTTTGTATCTCGTTGTGTTTTTTCTTTGCCATAGGATCGATCCCATCAGGTTGCGACACAAAACAATCATAGCTGCTTTAGAAGTGTCACGACTTGGTGGTAGAGATTACCAGAACATGGATGCCCTAGGTAGATCCTAGTTGCATTATGGTATCCATGCTATCTCTAATCACTGTAGGCTCGGGAGTCCTTGTTGTTTTTCCTGATTATGAGTTTGAACCTCATTTGAATGATTCCTTTTCACTCTTGACCTCACCCTCTGGACTCCCAAAAGATATAACGAGTCTTCTTTTAAGCCCTTTTCAGACCCTCTAAACATGAAAATATTGCCAAGCTATCTTATGGCCTTTCACGCTCGATACACTAAAATTTGAAGTCACGTCTGTCCAACAATAGTTTACCCCTTTTTCAGTCTGGACAGTCAACTGTACGAACAAAGGTATACTCTATGGAACTTCAGTTCTCTAGAAGAGTACCCTCAGGTATAATTTTATCCCTTTTTTGGGCCTGAGGGACTAAACTTACGAAAAAGGAACCCCCTTGGAGTCCATAGTTAAGATCTTTTCAGACTCCCTAAAATTGAAAAGATCGCCGAGTGACCTTATTCTTTCACACTCGTTAAACTGGTCCAGAAGAAAATTCCTAATGGAGTCCATAGTTAATATTTTTTCAGACTCCTTAAAAATGAAAAAATGGCCGAGTGATCTTGTCCTTATCACACTCATTAAAATGGTTTTGACTAGATGTCTTGTCGGTGCAAGTTTACCCCTTTTTCAAACTGACTAGACTATCTTTGAAAAAGGTACCCCAATGGAGTCTCCTTTTATGTTTTTTCAGACTCTCTAAATATGAAAACCCATCGAGCTTACCTTCTATGGGCTTGTTAAACTTACATCTAAGGACGTTACCATTGTGTGTCTTATTAATCGCATTTTCATACCCATGTCTTTGGCCTACTACCGGCTCCATGCTGCTCTCAACTGAACCATCTGAAGCATGCCTTATATGCAATCCCTGTAGCATTTTACCTCTATGTCTTGACACCTTTGTCCCCTCGAGGATTTTTCCCGAGTGTCCTTTTCTTGCATATGTCTCTTTTCCCTGAACATCCTTGTGTTCCGTGCACTTGGAACTAGTATGTTTGCGACACTCGATTCTCCTTTGTAACGTAACATTATTTTATTCTTTTTCAAAAATTATTGAAAAAGACAAAAAAATCAAATATACCCCAAAAAAGAGGAAGGGAAAAGTATTTTCTTTATTGGCAGCATAATGAGTCTCCCTTGGATAAAGCACATCTATCCGTTTGTTCGTCAAACTATGGGATGTAATACGACCTTATGAAGCTTTTCTCACTACATAGAGTTGTGTCCTCCTCTGTTTGGTTATTCTTCCAAACATATGGAGAGTTTGTGTTGCCTCCTGCTTCATAAACTTATGATTAATGCCTTGCTGCCTAAGTCTCATCATTTGTAGTGTTGTCTTCCAAGGGAAGTTTCTACCAAGCCTAAGTCGGTCCCTCTGCAATTTGTCTCTTGCCCTCATACCTGGCCATCCTGACCGTCCAATCAAGTCTTTGTTCGAAATCAATGAAGCCTTCAGTCTGATCATCAACATTCTCTAGTTCATGACCGACAAGACATCAAATACCGATGGGTAGTGACATCATACACTCATATTACACTCCTACCCAAGTTTTGAAGATTTTGAAGTTGTTTCTCAAGCTCTGAAGACCTCATCTCCATCCATCAGGCCTTATCAACTTCTGAGAAGATGGATACTCTACATGTATATATTTTTGATTTCGAGATGTAGCTCCATTGTGTATTGTTCGCAGCTACACTTTATATAGTGATATGACATGGATCTACAGTGTATTTTATTGGTATCCATGAGTTTATTCTATCTTGAGCATGGGTATGACTGCCTCAGTGAGACATTTGTTATTTTGTAGATGACGCCTCTTGGTTCCTAGTCCCTGGGCTCACTTGTTCGACACATTAGTAAAGATTGGTAATGTATTTCGGCCATCAAAAGCCCTTCTGACCTCACACATTAGGGGGCATCTGTTATAACCCTAATTTGCACCATACATGGTTACTTGGCATCAGGCCATCTCAGATCCCTTCTTTGCCAAAGAACTGCTAAAAAACTCTTTAAAAAACCTCTTTTATAAGGGCCCACATGCCCTACTTCATTACTGCATGCGTGTACATGCTAGATGACCTAAAACAACCCGTGTGTACCTACAAAAACACGAAAAAAGGAAAGTTACCGATGGAACACACAACTTTGGGTGAGTTAACTGAAACTTCTGGCCATGCATGGCCGAGGGTTCGTCCAAATACCTAGCTTCTTCTAGCCTATAAAAGAAGGGTTAGGGGTCCCATTTGGAGGAGGAGAATAAGAGTAAAGAAACTCTACCCAATTTCATATTCCCATTGTCCCAACCCTTTAGCCATCCTTGTGCAAAGAGAGATACAAAGAAAAGAAGTTGGAGGACATTTGAAGAGGAGCCCAGGATCAGGTTCATGGAGCAATGGCCGGTCTCAACATTGTAAGTTGATTCATTAAAGTTAATAATAAAGAAATGCTTTTCCCATCCCACTATATGATTTATTCATAGTTTAGCGAATATATGTTTGAATCTCTAACCCATTAATCTGTAGAACAAATGCATGTAGCGTTTGTTGCTTATTTTATACGTAGGTCAGTCTTGAGAGGACAGTTGCCAAAAAGTGATCAAGCGTGAATAAGGATCGACATCGAACGTATGGAACAAGGTATGTTCATTTAACCATGTATTTGCTCAAAAGATATGGGGATTAGGCCTGAGACGAAGGTAGAAAGTAGGATTCTTTCGGTCTTATCTGCATGCATAATATAACCCTAAATGCTAGTCCGTAGGGAGATTTCCCACCACAACACTGTTGGCCCTCGAACAAGTTTTGAGGAAACGTTGGTTGTGTTTGACCATTTTTGGGACTTCGACAGGCTGGTCGAAGATGAAGCGCCCAGGCGAAACGAAGATTGCGGGATCTCGCTTATTTTGTTAGATTTTTGGGATTTTAGGGTTTATGTAATGGGTATGGGATGTCGGCCCATGGGTTTACCCATGTTTAGGCCTTTTTGTAATGTATAAATAAGTAGCTAGGCGATGTAAGTATAGGTCATTAGCGGTCATGAGATTAGTGCATGCCTAAAGTATGTTAAGACTTGCAGAGCTGAGTGCAAGCAATTGTAAGAGACTTTGTTCACAGACTGTGTAAGGCTTTGTGCCCCGACCTAATTCAGGGAAGGAGGATTTGGCGAGGTGCACGCAGATCTCTTGTCCTTTGTGGAGTTGGCTCTATGGCTTTGTGCACAGGAGCAGAGGGATGTAAGAAGCTTGAAGACTAAGAAAGAATAATAAGAAGTTGGTGGACATATCCCCACACTGGGGTGAACCACGTATATCCTGTGTTGATGTGCTTTGTGCAATGTTATTCATGTTGTTTATATATCTCTTGGCTCAGTGCATTGATCTAGATGTATGTTAGATAGATGTATGGATGCTTAGTTCTCTATTGATGGTAAATGAATGCTAGATATGTGTTAATGATATGTGCTTGGAAGTGTTTGATTTGACTATTACTGCGTTGTTATGTACTTAGGGTTTAATCTGCGATGTACATGATAATCATAACCTAATTCATATTGTTGGGTAAGTTCTCTGTTAAGTGTTGTAATCACATATCTGTGTCCTAGCTAGGTTGTAGACACTTGATTCTTGCAACCCCCACTACCTCTACCTCCGGTGAGACTTTATATGCTTCACAAGTGTTTCCTAAAGGGCCAGTAGTCAGGGTTTTGTTGGTGCGTTGTTGAAGCGTTGAACCCTAGGTCTGCCCCTGTGCCAAAAATGTTTCATAAGTCAAATATTTTATGGGGTTAGCCGGTTACTACAAAAGGTTTATAACCAGGTTCTCTAAAATCACTCATGGTATCAATTCATTGCAAAGGAAGGGAATTAAATTTGAATGGACAACTGAATGTGAAGAGAAATTTAATTTATTGAAGGAGTTACTCACTAGTGTGCCTGTGCTAAAAATTGTTGACCGAAATGATTTTTTTTTGGTATGTATAGATGTGTGAAAGGAATGAATTGGTGGAGTCCTCACTCAAAATGGACATGTCATTTTTCACGAGTCCAGAAATATTAAAGAGAATGAGAGTAACAATGCTACACATGACTTGTAGATTGATGCCATTGTTCACGCGTTGAAGATGTGGAGGCATTATCTCATGGGAAAGAGATTTCAATTAAGAACATACCACAATGGTCTGAAGTATCTTTTTGAACAACCAACTTTGAATGCCAGGAAAAAAAGATGGTTGGAATTTTTAAGTGAATACGACTTTGATATCAAGCATATAAAAGGAAAATAAAATAAAGTTGTTGATTCACTTAGTAGAAGAGTGCATCTCATGCATTCTACAACTATCAGTATGCATCAGTCAAACTTGAAGAGAAGAATTTTAGATGTTTTTGTTATAGATCAACATTACCTACAGGTAAGGGAAAGCTTACAGCAAGGAGATATATAATAGAAAATGAAAGAGTATGAGATGAAGGAAGATGGATTACTTATGCATAAAAATAGAATTTATGTTCCTAGTTCCAAAGAACTTAGGATTTTGGTATTAAAAGAAATGCACAATGTTCCATATGTTGGACATCTCGGTTACCAGAAAACAATTATAGTAGTAAGAAGCTAGTTATTTTGGCAAGGAATGAAAAATGATGTTTCTGATTACATCGCCAGATGTATGGAATGTCAGAAAGTGAAGGCTGAGCACAGACACCCAACAGGTTTGCTACAACCATTACCAATTCCAGAGAGGAAATGGGAAGTGATAACCATTGATTTTATAACAAAGTTTCCAAGGACAGAAAGGAAACATGATTCAATCATGGTAGTGGTTGATAAATTGACCAAGGCTACTCATTTTGTTCCTATGAAAAAACCTCATACAACAACTAATATTGCAGAAATTTACATGAGGGAGATTTCTAGGTTGCATAGGATACCTAGGACAATTGTCTCAGACAGAGACACTAAGTTTACTTCAAATTTATGGAAGGGATTATTTAAAGGATTTGGTACAAATCTGAACTTTAGCACATCATACCATCCGCACTCAGATGAGCAGATAGAGAGGGTCAACCAAGTAATTGAAGACATGTTAAGAATGTATGTGATGGATAAGCCATCTAAGTGGGAAGATTACTTGCACTTGGTTGAGATTGCCTATAATAATGGGTATCAAGCTTCATTGAAGATGATCCCATTTGAATCCTTTTATGGTATAAAATGCAGCACTCTAGTAAGCCAGGATAACTCGACAGATAGAGTGGTACTTGGGCCAGAGTTTCTCAAGAAGATGGAAGACCAGATGGTTAAGATTAAGCAAAATTTAAAGGCACCTCAAGATAGACATAAGGTTTATGTCGACAATAATAGGACAAAAAGATAATTTAAAGTAGGGGAGCATGTTCTTTTGAAAGTAAATCCCAAGAAGAGCTCTTTGAAGTTGGGTAGTTGTACAAAGATGGTAGCCATATTCTGTGGTCCATTTTAGATATTGGATAGAATAGGGCCAGTTGCATACATGCTTTCATTGCCCATTTCCATGAATGTGAATAATGTATTTCATGTCTCTTTTCTAAATAAACATTTACATGATCCTAACCATGTTGTTGATTGGCATCTAATACAAGAAGAGACAAAGGGAGACTTTCAGGTCCAGTCAGTGCGAATATTGGACAAAAAAGTCAAAATGATTCAGAATCGAGTTATAGAGATGGTTAAAGTTCAGTGGATCTGCTACGTTCTTGAAGATGCTACCTGGGAGAATGAAGATTCCATGCAGACAGAGCACTCGTATCTTTTTGAATAAATTTTGGAATTTTGATTCTTGTTTTGTATATGCACTGAGGAAAGTTCCAAAATAAGGGGGAGGGGATGTAACACCCTGGGTTTTGAGCCACCATATTAAATAATGTATTGTTACATTGTTGAGAGGCCAGAGTGCCCAAAAAATTATTAAAAGTCTAGTGTGCCTAAGAAATGTAATGTGTGATCATTATTAATAATAAATACATCGTTGGCTACTAGACGGACAAGGACTAGAGTTATAGGGGGTTATGATTCAACAAGAGAGGGAGATTGAGGGATTGAGTATTTATTTTGTATTACCCATTTTGTGTAATGGGGGGGGGGGGAATAATTTACATGAGCTTTTTGGGGGAAGGTCAAGAGGTTCTTGATCCCCACGAATTACAAAAACTCATCCCTGGTTTGTGGAAGGGTTCCCCCATTAGAAAATTCTCTCATTTGTTTTGGTCATTCACTCACTCTGATCCCTGTCTCCATTCTGGTGTTGTTTTTGGTTGCCTCACGGGTCCATTCACCCAATTTTTTCATTGTTCATTCTTTCTCATGGAGTCTGCACTCCATTCATTCCTTCACTCACTCATGTTTTCTCATTCACATTTGGATTGGGAAAGGAAATCATACCATTGAAGGACAACCACTGTTTTTTTTATGTAGATATTACTGGTGTAATCTAGCCATGATTTGAGGCCTGGATGTCTAATATACTTGGCATGTATCCAACTTTGCTCACAGTTGTGAGTCCTAAGAGTCCCAACATGGGGATTCTGGACTAGCTGCACTAGAGCCCTGGAAGGAGAGGGACTGCCTGAGGGACATCATGGCAGAGAAGGGTGGAGGTCCATTCTCTTCGGTGGTGTAGGCTGGGTAGAAGAGAGTTGGGTACTTGGATTGTTGTGAGTGTTGGAGAAGCCTGTGAGAGCTTGAGTGGTGACTGGTTTGGGAAGCTGAGTAACACTTTGGAACTATTCTTGTGGATTCATAGCCTTGGCTCAGGGGTGACACTGTTGTCGAGAATTGGAACAACAATGTCTACGGTTGGGTGGAACGTCCTTGGTCTGCAGCCAATTGGTGTCTTTTTTTATAAAATATAAGTTCTCTCTGCTATGGTTTCCTTACTTGTGTATTTATTTCCATTGCGTATTAAATTATTATACATGAGATTTGTACTTATAATATGCATGCTTTCTAGTTAATGATGTGCATGGTATATTGTATAGGCCTTTTATGTTTTAGTATGAATCTTGATCAGTGCATGCAGGTGTTTCATGCTTCTTTATTAATTAATTGTTATCAAAAATTCGAAATCAACCAAAAGGTGCATTCTTGGCGTGGCATGCCCGACCTGTGGGAGGTTGGGTATGTTACATGTGACAACATGATGGAAAATTAATAATGAAAGATAGTGTTGCATACAAAAACCTATCCCTAGATTATAGTGTGAAACACATACCTCAAGTTCAATGGATGTCACCAAAAAAACCAAATAATTTGATTAAGTCGTGCAAAATGTTAGAAAAATAGACCCTTTTGTCAAAATGATTCTTTAGAAATTCATTAAAAATCACAAAAATGATTCAAAAGTTAAATAACCAGAAGGTACTTACTTGTGGTAGGTGTGAAAATGGTTTTTATATAACCCAAATAGGTAAAAATTCTTTTTTTTATGGTAAAAAATGAGTCGTTTTCACACTTACCTTGTGTAAATTTGGAGATTTGAGTAAAACACCTCCTACCTCCAATAGCTTCCAAAGCATATTGTGATATTTTCTATCGATGGAATATGAAATCATCTGGACCAAGTAATTCTTCAACTCATCGTCTTTATTTTCATTGGATATTTTAAAGTTTTGAGTACCATTTGAGATTGTTGGAGACCCCCAAAAGCTCGAGGGTGTGTGGTCATGCCTGGATAGTGGGATAGTCACGGCTAGTCACATGCCATTACTAGGATAGGCTATAACTGATTGCACATGTCACCAAAGGAATGTGTGACCATGCCCTACAATATGAGGTCTAGCCAAAATTTCCAAGAATGGTTTTCCTTCTGGATAATGGAAGATGTGTCTTGAATTTTTTAGAACCTCTCCCAACCATCATTGAGTGTTAAGAGAGGGACCATAAGGCTGATAATACAATTTATTTAGGATATACAAAAACACTTTGGTAGCCTTATGAGAATCTGGGATTTTGAAATTCTTTAGAATCCCAAATATGAGATCTCAACCAAGGCTTTTAGATGCGCTAGTGAGGTTTTCAAGACTAGACTAACAATGATTTGAGGTGGGAAATTAGTGCCTAGTTATTGAGGTAGAGGACATCTAATTTATCGTTGTATTTTCACGATGTGGGAACCAATGATTCTGTTAGGTGGGCCAGGTGGACCGATTCAATTGGTCAATGATTATATTGTTGAGTTCTTCTACATGGGGGCCAAAACAATCAACAACAAATTGTCGATCAGATATGTGAGGGACTTACCTCTCTACACCATCCTCTTTACAATTACTGGAGTATCAGGCTCAATAGCCTTGAATCTAGCATCGAAAGGGCACATATGGTATTCTCTAAAGTGTCTCAACCCAATGATGTTTGATTAGTGTTTGGGTGTAATGGAAAACATGAAGGATCAGTTGCCCAAGTGCAAGACAAGCCAACAAAAATCACTCAGCTATTGCTCCATCCTAGTTTCATTCTTTCTAGAAAGGATCCCAAAGATGAGACCCCAAGTCTCAACACCATTTGTAGGGCATATTGATCCCAAAATGGTGTAGTGGATTGAATGTATGATGTGAGTCAGGGGAGGTACAATGGTGAGTTGATTTGGACATGACTTGTTCAACAAGTGGAATGAAAATATTGCAGTGAACGAGGACTTTCCATATGAAGGAACCGAATTCCACCATGACTCGGTGTTAGAATTACCCCATGGGGATTAATGGGGCCCTCTTGGTAAGAACGAATGACATGTGAAATTTTTTGAAGCTTTTGAGAATTTTATAATGTTTATGTATTTTTTGGAATACACACACACACTTTTTGTTGTGTAGCATAACTAATCAATATGTCTTGTCATGAAAGAGATGTAGGAACAACATAGCTAGTAGGATAGGCTTGCCTTCGCCACAGAGGAAACATGGAGTGTAAATTCAAAGAAGAGGAGGAGGGTGACATTGATAACCTCCACGAGGCACAAATGAACCTAGAGGGACTAACTATGGGTGTCCCCATGATGTGCATGGAGGATGTTCCACAAACATTGTAGCACCATGTAGTGGGTGTGCCTCACCCCTTTGGTAAGATGATGAAGTGAGTATCCCATGCAATAGTGTATTATCATGAGACACATGCCAATTAGAGGAAATTTCAACTCAAAAGTGTCCTCTTAAGGAAAAATCAAGAAATTGATAAAATAATGTTGTGTAGACAATATTTTTAATATTTTACTTTTATTGAAGCTACCCATGGTTATTTCACTTTTATCAAAGATACCTTAAATATATATTTTATATTAATATCAATTTTTGAAGACAAAGTTCGATATAGTATTTTTCCCCAAAACAAGGAAAAAAATTTAAATAAGCTATCTTAAAAGTTATGGGACCAACTTTCCAAGGTGTAAATTTCCAAAAAAAAACTCTTAAATACTATTAGAAACTAATATATAAAATTACACATACTCAAAATAATTATATAGGATTAAAAAAATTTGTAAAATAAATATTATGTATTTTTAAAAATCACTAGTGAATTATTTAACTTAACATATTTTTCCTTGAATTATGATAAGTTTTATCACATTCAAAAAATTGTATATATATACACACATTTTTTTCTGGAGAAAAAAAACTTTTATATTCTCAAAAAGAATATACTCGTTACAATGTATATCAACAATATTTGTCATTACTTACTCTTATATATAAATTATGATATATATGTTAGGAATGTTAGGATAAACTTGACTTTGTAAACACATAAAGATTCAAATCTATTTTAAGTAAACAACTGGGTTTTGGGCCTATGATATCAGTGACACGTGGTTTTAGTATGCATAGTATTATGCCCATGGATTAAAACCTTTAAAAGTAATTTTTTTTATTTTTAATATTATTAAAGTTAAAAATTTATTATCTCATTTCTCATAAAAAAAAAAATATAGAAATTACACCATTTTCATAGACATAATCTTGAACTAAACATCTAAATATTTTTTTTTTAAATAAAAAAGGTGTAGTACCTACTATATTATATTATCTCAAAACTTTGACAAAATAAACAGCTTCATGGCTACAGTCACCAAAAAATGGTGCCGGTAACCGGAAACCAACATTATTGGGAAACATCTAGCAGTTATACAGTAATACATTAAGAAAAGAGACACCTGTCCTGCGCGTAGGAAACCAGGACAGATGCCAGTGGTCCAGATAAACCTATAGCAATTACACAAAAAGACTAAAAACCTGGAAAACAGGGTAGCCTAGGCACCCGGTGACGTGTCGCTCCCACCAGTTCCCGCTGAAATGGCAAAAGTCTGCATGCACAGGGGGCACTTACGCTGAGCTAAGAGCGCGTCAAGGAGAAAATCTATACGCTGGCCCATGATGAGAGCCCTATGTTCCAAGTCCGCAATGTGGCTACGGAGCTCGAACACCAAGGCCAGGTGTTCATCGCTGAGGAGAGGACCATGCGTTCCGCCACCCAGGCCACTAGGAGGAGCAGTCTTTCGTTCCACAGCTTCGCCAATGCCAACCGCAAGCTTCCTCTGAACCGTTACCTTCTCTGCTTTCACCATCTTCTCGGCATCTTTGGCTTGCAGGTCACCCATCCATGGGATTTCTTCCACCACGCAGCCATGAAGGTTGTCGTCCTTAGTCGGGGTGCTCTTGTCGTCCTGCCTGCTGAGCATCTCCGTGGCGCTTGGCTTCACGGCACACAGCAGGTCCCTAATTGACAAGTCCTCCTCCACCACACAACCTGAAAACAAATCTGCGGGCCCGGTCTCCTTCTCAGTCCTACTGCAGCCAGCTCCTTGTTCAACAATGGTGTTGAGCATCACCCTCCTCTCAACCCGAGCCTTCTTCCTGAGAATGGAAGAGGCCAGAGCCAAGGCCCGTTCAAGCTCCTCCTCCCGGCGCCTCTGCGCTTTGTGCGCTTCCCAGGCAGAACCCCGTCGAGGTTTTCCTCATCTCCTGACCATTGTACCTAAGCAAATGCCAATCAAATGTAGAGATGAGTTAGAAGAGAACCAACTCGAGAGTGGCTGCGACTGCTGAGCGCAGGCAATCCAGCTCTGTTGAAACCCACAGAGAAGCCACCAGCCCTGGAAAATATTCTCAGAATGCATATAGAAGGCGGTAAGTAACCCTGTCGTTGCCGCACCAGGAGCCTTCCTCCACTTCTTGGGCTTAAAATAAAAACCATAATCAAACTGCCGAATCCTCTGTCCATCCATATCAGCGATGAATTCATGTGCGCCTGGGGGGTTAATTGTCGCGCGAGGGAGGAGTACCTCCGTCACCTGTCCTCTGCTATGGCCGTCCATCAACGCTAATGTAGAGATGAGGGTGGCATCCATCAGCCATTAATCCAACGCTGAGTGTGAGTCCGGGTGGCACTTCCTCTCTGCCGCGTGTCACCCCATCCCGGGGAACTAAACATCTAAATATTATACAACTTTCATAATGAATATTAATATTAATGCATAGTGAAAGAAATTGAATATATATATATATATATATATATATATATATCAAAACCCCTTATTTAAAAAAATAAAAAATAATTAAAGTTAGTAATAAAAAGTGCCCATGCATTAATATCACCCTTATCTCTCATTTAATACAACTATTGAAAAATCTATTAGCATATTAATTCCACTTTAGATATCCAAGACAATTTAGTGTAGACAAATTATATTATTAAAAAATACCACCAATCTCCAAATTATATAATAAAAAATTTCCTTCCACATGTACCTCTTTTGAATTTGAAATCATTTTGATTGGCTAGTATCGTATGACATGGAATTTGTATTAGGGTTTGGGGGGGCATTTTTTAGTGAAATTTCCTCTAATTGGCACCATGGGATGACCATATGATAGTCTCCCACTTTTTGTACTGTGGTGGATATGATTAGTCCCCTAGCATATATTGTATCATGATGGGCCATGTAGTCCAATTTTGTATACCAAGTTTTTTAGACTAGATGATGTACCAAAATGACTTATATATATATATATATATATATATCTGTGTGTGTGTGTGTGTGTGTGTGTTTTGGTTCTAACTTATGGTATTATAACGATGTGAATGAAACCCATGTGTATATGTACATGCATTCCTTTTAAATGTAATGCTTAATTAATGTGACAAATGCCTATCTCGCATGTAATTAGTCAATGAATTAGCTAATGTATTAGACCCTCCTGGAATGTGCTGGTAAACAATATAGAAAAAGTAACTTTCAATAAGATGAAACCTCATATATTTGAAAATCAACATAGGACTTCCGATGATAGGAGCAATTCAACTAAGATACCATGAGCTAGAAGTCCAACCTGAAAAATAACTTGCAAATGCTAAGAGAAAGAGCCTCAGAAAAGATTTCTTATGTAGACCCCCACCCACTCCTGGGGCCTGTTATCCCCGATATCTAGGGATAACTAGGAGATCATGTCTCGAGGCCCACATGGTCCTAGACATGGAGTACCGAGAGCAGGAGCGACCTGAGCATGGTCCTGGAGG
>JZKD02S1312534.1:322264-342740 GCA_000966675.3 Picea glauca
TAAATTGCACACATTGAATGTTATTTGTCCTTTATGCTTTTATTGAGAAGTGATATTGCTTTATTAGCCATCATTGACTTCGTCAATAATAGCATCTATTAATTGCTCATGTATTGGAGATAGTCATTGGTTTTATGAAGTACTAATCCACTGCAAGCACATATCCTAGTTGTCTTTGTTTTGTCTCGCAAACAGGTGCTTCAGCAGTGGTTTTATCTGTGTGACTATCTTTTCTTGGGCATCAATCTGTGGAAGGGTTTCTCTTTAACTTGGCCTTTATCCTTTAGCCTCCCTTTATCCAGATTGACTTAGGGACGTCTCCCTTGGACTTGCCCTCCTAAATAGAAAGAGCTCCCCATCGAGGTGACAGTGGGTGGGGAAGATCCTGTTACGCCGGTTTCTACCCTTGAATCAAGCTCTTTAACCTTTCCTACAAACCGTGCGATAACAGGGCCCACGTGACCTCCTTTTCTAGGATCGATCGACTTCGAGAGATGAATAAGCTCGCAGGCTCCTTTTGAGCCCTCAAACCTTCTTTCTCAAATGAAAAATCATATTTTCGGGGGTCCCTGAGCACTGGCAAGCTCTACCTGGGACCGTGGGCCAAAAACCATGGGATAAACCTCATGTATTTGAAGAATTCGGTACTTTGGAGCTATCCAGGTTTGGGAGTCTCAACATAATAGGAATCCAGTCCTTCTGAAAACCGAAGTAACGAAGCACCAAACCACAACATGGATTAACGACTCACATCGTTCTCTCCAATCTATGGAGGGGATTGATTTCGGGAATCCAGGCTTCGAAAAGTCTGCTCGCTCCAATGCACAATGCTCCTAGAGGGCCGACCTCTAAATAAGATCAAACGACTCTTATTCTCCTACCAAATCAATGAATGATACCCCACTTCGTTCTTTCGAGATTAGAGGGTTTTTGAAATTCTACTCCATAGTTCCGTTGGAGTGCTGGACCGAGGAACACACATAGTGATAAATCAACAGAATGTTCCTTCCCATCGAACAATGGTCACGATTCAATCCGAGACTCCAGGCTTCAGGTGTTTTAGATGTCTAATACTTTAAAACCTTCGAGCGCCGAACTAGCGAACTCACCAAGGAATCAAATCGACAGCTACCACACTCTGTCAAACAAACGACCCAGATCTATTTCGGACTTCGGGTGTCTGGGTGTGTGCACAGTGAAAACCCTTATATCTCCTGAATGCTGAAAGGTCGAAGGACCTCTCCTTCCTCCATGTGTCCTCATCCATATCAACGACTAGGATGAATCTTGCGGTTAGGGACTTCAGAAATCCTTGCTTCCAAGAAATATTTAAATCCTTTACCCTGAAGTACTAGCTCTTTGGGCCTCTAGATCTACTGCCACATGTCCTCCTCTGATCAAAAACTCATATTTAATCCGGACTTCGGGACGTCAGAGGGATCAAACACTTCTTTCCTCTATTCTCCCAGACTTTCAGTCTTCCAAATTTGATGATCTGCTGACATGGGAAGTGGACGACTGTGATTAGCTCCAACCTTAGAGGATCCTAATTCCTCCATGCTCTATGCTCCAAATCTCTAGAATACACAAAGTATGAAGGACTTCAAAGGTTAACCCTTGTGAAAATTCTCCAGATCTAATGGTGACAAGAGATCCTGGATCCTTCTGAACTAATCTGATCCGTTCAATCCTCAAAACAAATAAACTTCTCCTCCTTAAGGATTTTGACCGCTATCCTTCCTGATATTTGTTCCTTGAGGCATTTCAAACCTATGGCTCACTCCTTGCATCCTTTGAACTTCTAAAATATTTTGGACTTAGATATTTTTTCAAAAATCTCCCAACGCATTCCTTGTGCTCGTCCTCTCTAAGATTTATTCAACACTTCGACTAAGTGTTGGCCTGATGCACACTTTGCATGGGTCTTCCTCAAACTCTTCTCTCCACTGATAAATTGTGCACTCCTTTCACTTCCTCTGCAATGTTTCATGCTACATCTTCTGAGCTTCTGATTTAAGCTTGAATCAACCTTCTCACTCCTTGCGGGCACTATGCACTCCTTGCACCAAAACTCTCAGAAGAGAAATAATTGAAACTTATAACAACATTAACAATTCACACATTAGAAACAAGTAACACCATGCATTTGGAATCAAACCTTTTTTCCTTGTATTCATTCAACAAAGTATGTACATGGACTCATACAAATTTTTGCAGCTCTCTACAATAAATAGTAGCAAGAACAATAATGTTCAACGACCTCATTTAGGAATCAATTACATATATTTATACACATGGAGGCTTCTCGAGACTTCCTCCTTACTACCTTAGTGCTATCCTATCATAATTAAAAACACCTATATACTAAGGATTATTATAATAAATGGCCTACATTCAAATACAATTTGATGCCCAGTATCTGTACAATCCTAACTTGCATTAAAGAAAATACAATCTCCTGCGATATCATGAAATAGATCAAGCCTCCAAACATTAAAAGATCTTTAATTACAACACTTTAAAAATATCAAAATAAAGCGCTCTCCTTGGGATCAAAATTTATTTGAAATGTGTGCGCTGGGTGCTGAGTTGTCCTCCACTAGACCTCTTTAATTGTTGATGGCGATGCTCCTGCATCATGCTCCTCTGGAAAAAAATATTCATGGGCTTTCGTCCATGAGATTTTGTACTGTTTTTCCATGCTTCTGAATATCAAGTTCAGTTACCCAAATAGCATCCTCTGTGGGGTGATCCTTCCACTTCGTCAGGTAGTCAAACTAATTTTTCATCCTGGTCTTCTTACCAATACTCTGATCTACAATTTTATCCATCTGTGGATTTTCTGTTATGGGCATATGCTTTTCCCACTGGATCTCCTTCTGATAATTTATCCCCTCTGTATCATCCATCCTGTAAGGGTATAGGTATGCAACATTGAATATGGGTGATATTCCCACATCTTCTAGAAGCTAAATATCATAAGCATTGGCAACAAACTTTCTGAGGATTTTACATGGTCCTATTTTATTCATCTTTAATTTGTTATATGTTCCCCTTGGGAACCTTTCCTTTCTGAGGTGTGCTAAAAATTGATCTCCAACTTCAAAATGAACCTCTCTTCTTCTCTGATCAATTCATCTCTTATACTTCTTAATTCTATCCTATAGTTATCCCTTTATATGATCATGAAGCTTCTGCATCTCTGCAACAAAGTCTTCTTTTCCTGCACTTTGGAACTCATCATGTCTCAAATATCTCAACTCCAAAATTCCTCTCGGATGCATCCCATACACTATTTGAAATGGAATTTTTCGAGTTCTTCAGTTCAAAGAATCATGATAAGAAAACTCTTCTTGGGGAAGAATTTGATCCCACTGACCATGATGTCTGGTTACCAATATCCTCAACAAATTACCTAAACTCTGGTTTACTACTTCAGTATGTCTGTCTGTATGACAGTGATATGATGAATTGAAGGACATATTTATCCCTAGATTATTCCACAGATTTCTCCAGAAGTGTCCCACGAATTTGGTATCTTTTTCTGAGACTACACTTCTAGGCAAGCCATGCATTCTCACAACCTCCTTGAAAAATAAATTAGCTATGTCAGTAGCATCATTGGTTTTTTGGCATGCTATGAAATGTGCCATTTTTGAAAATTTGTCAACCACTATAAAGATGGAATCACTCCCCCTCTGGGTTCTTGGCAATCCCAACACAAAATACATGCTGATGGCATCCCACGACATGCCTTAGATAGGCAATGGCTGATAGAAACCAATGTTCTATTGCTTCCCTTTTTCATATTGGCAGATTCTACATATGTCTACAAATTTCTTCACATCAAACCTCATACCTGGACAATGGTATCAATAACTCAGTTGTGCATAAGTTTATCATGGCCAAAGTGTCCAACCAACCCTCCACTATGTTTTTCTTTCAACAGGTTGTCTCACATTGAGCATTTTTTATGCAGGAGCATCCACAACACATCAAGCGAGCCAGCACATTAAGAGGAAAACAGTTGGACAATGCCAGCACGCATTTTGAAAAATTTTGGAAATTTTTGCGCCGCTCTTTAATGAAGTCATTCATAAAGAAGCACATTCATAAAAGGGACCTTGAGCCTTTAAGCTCTCGTCCTTAGTATATAGGAAGGCATTTAATAGATTTAATGCTGTTAGATAAGAATTTAACTCTAGATTAGACAATTTTAGAGTTCAAGAGGGAAATGGAATATAGACACCCTCCTTTGTACATTGTAACATTATCAAGCATTCAGGAGAGGAGAGAAAGCAGAGAAATTGTATCTAGAACCCCATGTACAGATTTGAATTAATAGAAGGGAGTCTGTGATTCAATTTCATGGATGGTTTCATTTCTCTATGTATGCTGTTTACATGCTCATGAATGTTTGTTTTCTGGTCATACATTTTCTTTGATATGATGTGTATGTGATTTCATAGTTAAATTGAAATGTGTGAGAGTAAGAAATTAGTTTAAATTGTTTCTCTATTCTGAGCCAAGAGATTCCTGCATAGAGTGCAGTGGAATTTGTCCGCAAGGAGTGCGTGACTATAGGGTTCAGATAGAGATAAATTTTGTTCAAAGTTCTCAAGAGTGAAGACTTGGCACTGGAGCTGTGCAAGGCATGTGGAAGCTAGGAGGAAGACTCAGAGTTGTGATTCTGAGGAAAGAGAATTAAGACTGTTGCTGCAGAGGAACGCGCAAAGTCGAGGAAGCTTCAACACTTGGTCATGTTCGAAGATTTGTCCTCAAGGAGAAAATGCAACGAGTCCTCAGAAAGGATTGTGAAGCGAGGACAAGCTTAGGAGGAATAGGCCTGCAATTCACTCAGGGAGAATTGCAGAGTTGCGGTGGAAAGCTCGAGAGAAAATCCACAGGTTAGTGAATGGTTGAATAAGTTTCGCAGAGGGAACGTTCAATTCATTTCGCAAGAAATATCAACGGAAGGATGAAAGGTTGAAATCTCATGGAGAAGTTTCACGAAGACCCGAGACTCGTTAGATCTTGCAGAGCTGCAAGGAGTTTAAGGCGTGAACATTCAAAGGTTCGAAGCCCAAGAGGAAGTGAAGCCGTTGATCTGAAGTCATAGGGACCGTCAGATCTCCTGCGACATCGCATATCGGAATATCGCAAGTTGGAACACCAAGTGGCTGAATCGAGAGTAGCGATATCGCGAAGAGCGATACTCCAATAATCTCTGAGCCGTAGATCATGGGGACACGTGTCAAGGAATCCCAATATATCGGGGTTCGGAGAATCGAGGTTTTCGACGACAGGGAATGCTTGCATATTGGGTTCGCGATCCGTGAAATCCCGACGGTGACGTGGTAGTGTGGGGCCATGGGTGCTAGTGGAGTATAGGTGGTGTCGTATTGAAGTTCAGGGAAAGGTAATTTCTGAGTTCATCAACGTCAAGACTCACGATCCTGCGAGTTCCGAAGTTCTGATAGAAAAGTAAAAGGTGGAGGAGTTGAGTCCACACGTGTCTCGAAAAATCGGCATATCGGGATTCAGAGAATTGAGTTTCGATTTGTTGACATTGCAAACAGTGATACTCCGATAGTGGGAAATCCGATAGAGAGGAGAAGAAAGTCAGCGATTGACCCACGTCGGGATTCGGGGAATCGCAAGGCATAAGGGTGTGACTACAGAATTTGCCAAATACCGAATTCTAATTTCCCGATTTGATAAGGGGGAATCAGGAAGGAATTTCTATGGGTAGAGAATTCCTGAGAGGGAATTAGAGGAGCATTCACGCTCTTCGGGCCAAATTTAGAGAAGGTCCTAGTGGAAGCGGTTGTATTGCGAGGGGTGTCTGCACCAGAGTGGTATCAGATCCTGGAAGTCTTTTCTTTCAGTAGCAGAGAAGGGAATACATCATGCCACCGAGAAGAGAAAGACAGTCACCCGACCCAGAAGACAGGGAGGTGCGAAGAAGAGGTAGGCCAGCAGGGAATCCAGAGATGGAGCGACAGATATGAGATCTCAGAGAGAGACTTGAGGAGATGGAAACAACGCAAAGACGTGGAGCTGATGCAGGGAATCTTAGTGATTTCGAAGTTGAAGAAGAAGTTGGACATGCAGAAGAAGTCACAACAGAAGATGCATCAACCGAGCGGTTGATCAAAGCCATTGCCAGGATGGGTGCGAAGGTGAAAATGGATATTCCAGTCTATGAGGGAAGTCTGGATGCAGAAGAGTTGCTGGATTGGATCCGAGCTCTTGACACCTACTTCGATTATGAGGAGATCGAAGAGGACAAGAAAGTCAGACATGCTGTCACCCGATTGAAGGGACATGCAGCATTATGGTGGGACGAGCTTCAGGCAGACAAACGTTCCAAGGGAAAAAAAAAGATCAAGAGCTGGGACAGGATGATCACGAAGATGAAAGCGGAATTCATCCTGAGAGACTATCAAATCACTCTATTCAGGAGGATGCAGAACCTGAGACAGAAGTTGATGACGGTGAAGGAATACACCGAAGAATTTTATAGACTCAATATCAGAGAAGGTCATCGGGAGAGCGATGATGAGAAGGTAGCCAGATACCTGAATGGTCTGAGATATGACATTCAGGATGAATTAAGCATGGCAACTATTTGAACTGTAGAGGATGCTTACCAGATGGCTTTGAAGGCCGAGGAGAAGATGGGTCATAAGAAAGGACTGCAAGGGTGAGGTAGAAGTCAACCCAGAGGCAAGGAAGTTGCCTAAGAAAAAACACAGAAGCCCAAGGAGGAATGGAAGAAACCTTAGGGTATGGTTGAGAGAGGTGGAACCTCACAACAAAGACAATAATATGCTGAGCCACGAAGACAACATACAGAGCAGGGTGGCGGATATGCTGAGGCGAACACTTTTCCTCGTACCAGAGGTAGGGGAAGAGGCAGAGGAGGAATCATCACATGTTTTACATGTGGGAAGGATGGACATAAAGCTGTTGATTGTCTAGACAGGAAAATGGACAGAGGAGAAGCTCACATCATTGAGGCGCATAGGCGTGATGTTGAGAGTGAAGACACCGGGAGTGGGAAGTCACTGACGGTGCATAAAATTATTTTAACACCCAAGAAGGAGGTGGAGGACACATCTTAGAGAACCAGACTATTTAGGACCACGTGCAAGACCAAGGGCTGGAAATGCAAGGTCATAGTGGACAACGGAAGCACTGACAATCTCGTTTTGACCGAGATGGTGGAAAAATTGGAGCTGGAGACAACAGATCACCCGAGTCCATACAAAGTATCATGGCTGCAAAAGGGACATCAGGTGAGTGTCACTAAACAATGTTTAGTTGATTTCAAAATGGGTGATTATAAGGATAAGGTCCTATGTGATGTCATTCCCATGGATGTCTGTCATGTATTGCTGGGGAGACCATGGCAGTATGATAGAAATGTGGTTCATGACGGGAGAATGAACACATACACTTTGGAGAAGGATGGGAGGACACACAGATTGCTTCCGATAAAGGATAAAGAAATAAATCCGGAAGTAAGCAGTACCATACTTCTCATGAGTGGGAAGGAGCTTCTCACAGAGATGGAGAAGAAGGAAGATCCACAATTCTTTGTGGTCAGGAAACCGAGAATTGTCCTGACTAGCACAAGAGTGGACGACTTGCCAGAAGAGATTCAGGAACTGCTGGGAGAGTTCACTGACATCATCGTGGACGAATTACCTCGTTCATTGCCACCAATGAGGAGTGTGAGTCATCATATCAATCTCATACCCAGAGCAAGTTTACCAAACAAAGCTGCGTACAGGTTGATGCCACAGGAAAATGAGGAGGTCAAAAGGCAGGTACAGGATCTGCTGGACAAAGGATTGGTCAGAGAGAGTCTGAGTCTGTGTGTTGTTCCGACAGTGCTTAGTCCGAAGAAAGATGGTGGCTGGAGGATGTGTACAGACTCCAGAGCGATTAATAAAATCACCATCAGGTACAGATTTCCACTGCCGAGGATGGATGATCTGATGGATTGCGTGAGTGGGGCAAATTACTTTTCAAAGATTGATCTAAAAAGCGGATATCATCAGATTCGCATGAGAGAGGGCGATGAGTGGAAAACAACATTCAAGACAAATGAAGGTTTGTACGAATGGCTGGTCATGCCATTTGGCTTGACAAACGCACCAAGCACATTCATGAGGATGATGAATGAAGTCCTGAGGGAATTCATTGGGAAATTTGTCGTCGTATATCTGGATGATATATTGATTTTCAGTAAGACGAAGGCTGAACATTTGAAACATTTGGCCATTGTGATGAGAAGGCTGCAACAGGAGAGGTTGTTGGTCAACATGAAGAAGTGTTCCTTCATGAAGACAGAACTCATTTATTTGGGTTTTGTTATTTCGGCTAATGAGTTGAAGATGGATCCAGAGAAGGTGGAAGTGATCAAGAATTGGCCATCACCGAGAAATGTATTCGAGGTGAGAAGTTTCCATGGTTTGGCTAGTTTCTACAGGAAGTTCATCAGGAATTTTAGTGGAATTAGCGCAGCAATGATGGACACAGTGAAGAAGCATCATAAAAATTTTCACTGGACAATAGAGGCTGAGAAGAGATTCAATCTGTTGAAGTGGAAGATCACAGAGAAACCAATATTGGTGTTGCCAGACTTCAAGAAGACATTTCAGGTGAAATGTGATGCAAGCGGATATGCCGTAGGAGGGGTCTTGAGTCAGGATGATAGGCCTGTTGCATATTTCAGTGAGAAATTGGATGAAGCAAAGATGAAGTACTCAACGTATGATAAGGAATTTTATGCTATCATACAGGCATTGAAGAAGTGGAGGCATTACTTGATACCCAAGGAATTTGTATTGTACAGTGATTATCATGCATTGTAGTTTGTGAGTCAACAAGAGAATTTGAATCAGAAACATGCAAAATGGGTAGAGTATATGCAAAATTTCACATTTGTGATTAAACACATTTCAGGAACTGCTAACAAAGTGGTTGATGCTTTGAGCAGGAAATGTTTTCTTTTGCAAGAGTTCAGAGTCAAAACATTGGGTTTTGAAAACCTAAGGGACATGTATGCTGGAGATGCATATTTCGGGGAAGCATACGAAGCAGCTGAGAACTCAGTTCTCAGGGATCGGAGCCCGTGGATAGATTACATGATCCAAGAGGGATTGCTGTTCAGAGGCAATCAATTGTGCATTCCGAATTGCTCCATGAGGGATAATTTGGTGAAGGAAAAGCACAGTGGTGGATTGGCAGGCCATTTTGGCCATGAAAAAACGTTCGCGAAGCTGAGTGAATTGTATTTTTGGCCGGGCATGCGAGCAGATGTCAAGAGATTTGTTGAAAGGTGTAGAATTTGTCAGCATTCAAAGGGACGGAAGCAAAATGCAGGGTTTTATCAACCATTTCCCATACCTGAGAGGCCATGGGAGGCCATTAGCATGGATTTTGTATTGGGTTTACCAAGAACGTAGAGAGGTGTTGATTCCATCTTTGTGGTGGTGGATAAGTTTTCGAAAATGGCACATTTTATTCCATGTCAGAAGACCAGCGATGCGACCCACATTACAAACTTGTTTTTCAAAGAGGTTGTTAGACTTCATGGATTACCGAGAAGCATAGTCTCAGACAGGGATACCAAATTCATAGGTCATTTTTGGAGGATGCTATGGAAGAAGCTAGGAACTAACTTGGCATTTAGTTCTGCTTATCATCCACAGACAGATGGACAGACCAAGGTAGTCAACAGAAGTCTTGGAGACTTGTTGAGGAGCTTGGTGACAGAGCACCATAGCAGTTGGGACAACATATTGCCACAGGCAGAGTTTGCGTACAATGATTCTGTAAATCGAAGTATAGGAAAAAGCCCATTTCAAATTGTGTATGGAACACAACCGAGGGGAGTTTCTGAACTCAGGGAGTCAGAACAGGCTGCGACTAGTAGTGCTAGCGCTGAAGAGTTTGCTGAGGCGATGCAGGAACTTCACAGTGAAGTGAAGTAGTGACTGATGAAATAAAATCAAGAGTATAAGCGCAGAGCCGATCAGCGGAAGAGACAACTTCGGTTCGAAGTTGGGGATCTTGTTCTATCACATCTGAGGAAAGAAATGTTCCTAAGGGGAACATATAATAAACTGAATATGAAAAAGATTGGGCCATGCAGAGTCCTGAAGAAGTTTGGAGAGAACGCGTATGAAATTGAGTTGCCGGATGGCATCGAGATATCTCCGATATTTAATATTTCGGATTTATACCCATACCGAGTTGGAGGAGCAGAGACTGGAACTGACGAACTGGTGATCCAATGGTAGAAACAGTTACTAGTTGCAGAGAAATCTTAGATGGAGTGCATACTGGACAAGCGAGTACGAAGGAAGACCAGGCAGAAGCAGTATTTCAAGTACCTGGTGAAATGGAAGAACCACCCAGTGGAAGATGCTAGCTGGGAAAATGAAGCAATGATATAGAAGCATGGAAAGACTGTGCAGGAGCTCATGGACATGAGCCCATGAAAGTTTTCGAGCCGAGGAGTATGATGTAGGAGCATCCACAACATATCAAGCGAGCCAACACATTGAGAGGAAAACAGTTGGACAGCGCTAGCATGCATTTTGAAAAATTTTGGAAATTTTTGCGCTGCTCTTTAATGAAGTCATTCATAAAGAAGAGCACTTGTATTGTAAAGGGGACCTTGATCATTTAAGCTCTCTTCCTTAGTAGATATGAAGGAATTTAATAGATTTAATGTTGTTAGATAGGAATTTAACTCTAGATTAGACAATTTTAGAGTTCGAGAGGGAAACATAATATAGACACCCTCCTTTGTACATTGTAACATTATCAAGCATTCAGGAGAGGAGAGCAAGCAGAGAAATTGTATGTAGAACCCCATGTACAGATTTGAATTAATAGAAGGGAGTCTGTGATTCAATTTCATGGCTGGTTTCATTTCTCTATGTATGTTGTTTACGTGCTCATGAATGTTTGTTTTCTGGTCATACATTTGCTTTGATATGCTGTGTGTGTGATTTCATAGTTAAATTGAAATGTGTGAGAGTAAGAAATTAGTTTAAATTGTTTCTCTATTCTGAGCCAAGAGATTCCTGCATAGAGTGCAGTGGAATTTGTCCGCAAGGAGTGCGTGACTGCAGGGTTCAGATAGAGATAACTTTTGTTCAAAGTTCTCAAGAGTGCAGACTTGGCACTGGAGCCATGCAAGGCATGTGCAAGCTAGGAGGAAGACTCAGAGTTGCGATTATGAGGAAAGAGAATTAAGACTGCTGCTGCAGAGGAACGCGCAGAGTCGAGGAAGCTTCAACACTTGGTTGTGTTCGAAGATTTGTCCTCAAGAAGCGAATGCAACGAGTCCTCAGAAAGGCTTGTGAGGCAAGGAAAAGCTCAGGAGGAATAGGCCTACAGTTCACTCAGGGAGAATTGCAGGTTTGCGATGGAAAGCTCGAGAGAAACTCCGCAGGTTGGTGAATGGTTGAATAAGTTTCACAGAGGGAACGTTCAATTCATTTCGCAAGAAATATCAACAGAAGGATGAACGATTGAAATCTCGTGGAGAAGTTTCACGAAGACCCGAGACCCGTTAGATCTTGCAGAGATGCAAGGAATTTAAGGCGTGAACATTCAAAGGTTCGAAGCCCAAGAGGAAGTGAAGCCGTCGATCTGGAGTCATAGGGACCGTCAGATCTCCTGCGACATCGCATATCGGCATATCGCAAGTTGGAACACCAAGTGGCTGAATCGAGAGTAGAGATATCGTGAAGAGTGATACTCCAATAATCTCTGAGCCGTCGATCATGGGGATGCGTGTCAAGGAATCCCAATATATTGGGGTTCGAAGAATTGGGGTTCTCGACGATAGGTAACACTTGCATCTTGGGTTTGCGATCCGCGAAATCTCGACGGTGACATGGTAGTGTGGGGCCACGGATGCTAGTGGAGTAATGGTGGCGCGGTATCAGATTTCGGGGAAAGTTAAGTCCCAAATTCATCAACGTCAAGACTCGCGATCCCGCGAGTTTCGAAGTTCTGATAGAAAAGTAAAAGGTGGAGGAGTTGAGTCCACACGTGTCTCGAAAAATCGGCATATCGGGATTCAGAGAATTGAGTTTCGATTTATTGACATCGCAAATAGTGATACTCTGATAGCGAGAACTCTAATAGAGAGGAGAAGAAAGTCAACGATTGACCCACATTGGGATTCGGGGAATCGCAAGGCATAAGGGTGTGACTACAGAATTTGCCAAATAGCGAATTTCGATTTCCCAATTTGATAAGGGGGAATCAGGAAGGAATTGCTGTGGGTAGAGAATCCCCAAGAGGGAATTAGAGGAGCATTCACGCTCTTCGGGCCAAAGTTAGAGAAGGTCTTGGTGGAAGTGGTTGGACTGCGAGGGGCGTCTGCACCAATTTTGGAATACATAGTTGGCTTCCTTTGAAAAACAATCCATCTTGGATTAAATACTCTATCCACTGATTTCTATCCCTTAGCAAAGGGTTTTCACATGCTTCATAAACGTCTTTAAAATCTAGATCTTCACGATACATTCCCTTAAGGTGTTAAAACCCTAAGGTCTCCACTTGAAATTCCTGCATAATCAAACATCTCCTTCTCAAAGAATCAACAAATTTGTTAGTGCTACCACTAATGTGCTTAGTAACAAAAGTAAAATTCTGCATGAATTCTACCCATTTAGCACATCTTTGGTTCAATTTATCCTGTTTGGTTATGAATTGTAAAGACTGATTGTCACTATACAATACAAATTCCTTCAGAGTAAGATAATGCCTACATTTTTTTAGATCTTGTATTACAACATAAAACTCCTTATCATACATTGAGTACTTCCTCTTAGTGTCATTTAGATTCTCACTGAAATAAGCAATATGCTTATTGTCTTGGCTCAATATTGCACCAATAGCTACTCCACTTGCATCACATCTCACTTGAAATTTCTTCTTAAAATTTGGCAAAACCATAATCGACTGTTTTGTTATCTTCTCTTTCAATACTCTAAATATTTTTTCAGCTTTTGTTGTCCAATTAAAATATCGATGATTTTTCTTTATGGTGTCCAGTATGGGTGCACAAATGCCACTAAAATTCCTGATGAATTTTCTATAAAATCTCACTAATCCATGGAAGCTCCTCACCTCAAATATTCTTCTTGGAGAAGGCCATTCTTTGATTTCTCTTACCTTCTATGGATCCATCTTCAACTCATTTGAAGAGATCACAAAACCCAAGTATATGAGTTATGTCTTCATGAAATAACATTTGTTCATATTTATCAGTAGCTTCTCCTTCTAAAAAATCCTCAACACTAGCTTCAAGTGTCTCAAATGTTATCCTTTAGTCTTGCTAAAAAGTAAAATATCATCCAAATACACAATTACAAACTTATGAATGAAATCTTTGAGTACTTCATTCATCAATCTCATTAATGTGCTTGGGGCATTCATCAAGCCAATTGGCATGAAAAGCCACTCATAAAATCCTTCATTCGTTTTGAATGTTGTCTTCCATTCATCTCCCTCTCTCATTCTTATCTGATGATAACCACTCTTCAAGTCTATCTTGGAAAAATAATTTGCTCCACCTAAGCAATCGATCAAATCATCCATTCCGGGTAAAGGAAATCTATACCTGATGGTGATCTTGTTGATGGATCTAGAATCTGTGCACACTCTCCAACCCCCATATTTATTTGGACTTAACACAATTGGTACTGTGCATGGACTCAAACTTTCTTTGTTTAAACCCTTATCCAACAGCTCTTGGACTTAATTCTTGACCTCTTCATTTTCTTGAGGTGTCAACCTATATGCTGCTTTATTTGGCAAACTCACTCCTGGAATAAGGTCATTGTGGTGACTAATAATCCTAATGGGTGGTAAAGAACGAGTTAACTCATCCACCATGATATCAAACAAATTACCCAACAATTCCTGAATCTATACAGGAATATCATCCACAAAAGTTCTTGTAAGGATGACTCTGGGCTTTCTCACCACAAAAAACTACATCTCTAGTTCCTTCTTGAATTCATTCAAGAGTTCCTTCCCAATAATGAGAAGTATGATTGGGATAGCTTCATCCTTCACTCTCTTATCCTCCATTAGAAGCAACATATGTGTATGACCTTTCTTCTCAAGGGTGTAAGTATTTTTTCTCGCATCATGTATGAAATTTCTGTCATATTTCCATGGTCTTCCCAACAAAACATGTCAAACATCCATAGGTATGACATCACACAAAATATCATCCTTATAACCTCTTATCTTAAATTCAACATTGCATTCTCGACTTACCATGACTTGGTGTCCCTTCTGCAGCCACGATACCTTGTATGGGTTCGAAAGTGTAGTTGTCTCCAACTCCATATTTTCCACCATTTCCATGGATACCAGATTCTCAGTACTCCAACTATCTATGATAACTTTACATACCCTATCCTTGGTTTTGCAAGCAGTCCTGAACAAACTGTTTCTCTAAATTGGCTCTTTTTCTTCTTTCTTTGGTTTTAAGAGGGATTTCCTCATCATGAGGGATTTCCCATCTTCTGCTGCTTATGCCTCCACATTCCTCTTATATGCTTCATAAATGTGAGCATATCCACCTCCTTCTTTATTCCTCTTAGGAAATTCCCAAGACATATGCCATGTCTTTCCACATGCATAACATTTCACTTCTCCTCCTCTGCCTCTTCCTCAAGAAAAAGAGTTTCTGCCACCATATTGTCCCCCTCGGGAACTTCCTCCTATTTCTGTATGACCGTGGTACTTTCCAGCTTCAATTCTAGGTTTCTGGAATTTCTCTTAGACTGTTCCTCTACCTCTGTATGGATTCTTTCCTCTGTTTCATTGGCTTTGTTTTTTGGTCAACTTATCCTCTTCTTTCAGTGCCACCTGATAAGCGTCTTCCATCTTTCTCATCGTCATCATGATGATTTCATATTGGATTTCATATCTCAGGCCATTAATATACATGGAAACTTTTTCTTCATTGTTCTCTCGATGTCCTTCTCTGATGTTCATCCTGTAAAAATCTTCAGTGTACTCCTTCACTGACAATCTCTTTTGTCTCAAGTTCTGCAACTTCCTAAACATATTCATATGGTAATCCTTTGGTATGACTTTAGATTTTAATTTAGCTACTATCCTGTCCCAACTTTTTATTTTTTGCTTACCTTTGTATCTTCTATCGGCTTGTAGTTCATCCCACCATAGCGCTGCATGTCCCTTCAATATGTTAACAACATGCTTAACCTTCTTTTCATCATCAATCTCCTCATAATCGAAGTAATTGCCCAAATAACTTACCCAATCCAACAACTCCTAAAAATCCAAATTTCCTTCATACATTGGGACTTTTATTTTTTCTCTGGCCCCCATTTTTACAACAACTCTCAACAAGCATTCCTCTGTAGCTTCTTCTCATGCAACCCTTTCTACTTCCATTTCTTCACTCTTGTCCTCACTTATGTCACCAACATCAGGTTCTCTTCTATTCACTATCTCCATGGCATCCATTCTTGTACGAAGTTACCTCATATATTGTTCCATGGTTGGATTTTCTACAGGTCTCTCCCCACATCTTCTTGGCAACATGGTTCTGAACTTTCTTTCACATAGAGCTTAATTTGGGCTTTGATACCACTTGATGCATAACCCAAACCACTCCCATGGCCTACGTGACCTCCTAGTATAGGATCTATCGACTTCGAGAGATCAATTAGATGACATAATTCTTCTAAGCCCTCAAATCCAGTACACATGCCTTAAACCTTCTTTCTTGAATGCAAAATATGCTTATTGAGGGTCCCTGATAACTGGCAAGCCTTACCTGGGACCATGGGGAAAAAGCCATGGCATAAACCTCAAGTCTATGAAGAATTCAATACTTCAGAGCTATCCAACTTCTAAAGTCTCAACAAAATAGGAATCCAATCCTTTTGAAAACTGAAGTAATGGAGCACCGAACCACAATAGGGATCAACGACTCACATCGTCCGCTCCAATCTATGAAATGGATTGATTTCGAGAATTTGGGCTTTGAAAATTATGCCCGCTCCAATGTACAATGATCCTAGAGGGTTAAACTCTGAATAAGGTAGGACGACTCTTATTCTCCTACCAGATCAATGGTTGATACCCCACTTCACCCTTTCTGGCTTTAAGAGTTTTTGAATTGCCACTCCACAATTCTACTGGAGTGCCAGAATGACGAATACACACAACGAGAAATCAATGGAATACACCTTCTCGTCGACCAATGGTCACGATTTACTCTGGGACTCTGGGCTTCAGGATTTCTAGATGTTTAATACTTTGAAACCTACGGAGCGCCGGACTAGCGAACTCACGAAGGAATCAAATCAACAACTACCACACTCCTTCAAACAGAGGACTTAGATCTATTTTGTACTTCGAGTGTCTGCGTGTGTGTATAGTGCAAATACTTATATCTCCCAAATGTTGAAATGATGAAGAACCTCCCCTTCCTCCATGTGTCCTCCTCCGGATAAACAACTAGGATGAATCCCGTGGTTCGAGACTTCAGAAATCCTTTCTTCCAAGAAATAATTCACTCCTTTCCCCCGGAGTACTAGCTCTGCGGACCTCCAGATCTAATGCCACATGTCCTCCTCAGATTGACGACTCAGATTGACTGCGAACTTCAGGACTCTAGAGGGATCAAACATCTGTTCCCTCTATTCTCCTAGACTTATGGTATTTTGAATTTGATGATCTGCTAACACTTGTCCTTGGGAAGTTGACGACCGCGATTAGCTCCGGCCTTCGAGGATCCTGATTCCTACATGCTCTATGCTCCAAATCTCCTGAATACATGAAGTTTGAAGGAATTTAAAGGTTAAACCTTGAGTAACTTATCCATATCTGAAGGTGACGAGAGATCCTGGATCCTTCCGAACAGATCTCATCCGTTCGACCCTTAAAATAAATAAACTTCTCCTCCTTAAGGATTTTGATTGCTATCCTTCCTGAGGTTTGTTCCTTGAGGTATTTAAGACCTCTGGCACACTCCTTGCATCCTTTGAACTTCTAAAATATTTTGGACTTAGATATTTTTTCAAAAATCTCCCTACGCACTCCTTGTGCTCTTCCTCTCTGAGATTGCTTCAACACTTCGACTAAGTGTTGGCCTAACACACACTTTGCATGGGTATTCTTCAAACTATTCTCTCCACTGAGTGATTGTGCACTCCTTGCACTTCCTCTGCAAAGTTTCACGCTACCTCTTCTGAGCTTCTGATTCAATTTTCACTCAGCCTTCACACTCCTTGCACCATAACTCTCAGAAGATAAACAATTGAAACTTATAGAAACATTAACAGTTCACACATCTAACTGTGAAATGAATTCTCAAGCACATAAAACAAATAAAAAAGAGAACATGACATTCACTCCATAAAACTCAGAAATAAGTAACACCATGCATTTGGAATCAAACCTTTTCTTCTTGTATTCATTCAACAAAGTATGTACATGGACTCATACAACTCTCTCCAACTCTCTAAAATAACTAGCAACAACAACAATAATATTCAACAACCTCATTTGGGCATCGGTTACATATATTTATACACAGAGAGGCTTCTCGAGCCTTCCTTCCAACTACCTTAGTGCTATCCTATCACAATTAAAAACACCTATCTACTAAGGCTTATTACAATAAATGACCATTACATTCAATGATGAGTTGATGCTCAGTATCTATACAATCCTAAATTGCATTAAAGAAAATACAATCTCATGTGATCTCATGAAATGGATCAAGCCTCCAAACATTAAAAGATATTTAATTACAACACTTTCAAAATATCAAAATAACACACTCTCCTTGGGATCAAAATTGATTTGAAATGTGCACATTGGGTGATGAGTTGTCCTCCACTCGACCTATTTAATTGCTGATGCCAATGCTCTTGCATCAATTTCAATGAATGCACTATACTCCACAATGTTTTTGGTTGCAGGACCAAGGCATATGCCCCTTGAACTCACTAGTTCGTCAATGGGAGAGAAAATCACCCAAGCAATAGAAGAAATATTCTAGATACTATGACTTGTGCCATCTATGAAGTCTACATGTACTACAATAGACAAGGTATATGCAAATCAATAATCAAACATGATAATAAATGAATTGAGACAAACTACACACATAAAATAAAAATGCACACCACACAAAAAATAAAATACATTATATATAAAGTACCATGAGACCATGCAACCTATGGATAATACTTTTTTCAGATAAAGCCCATTGTGAGGCTCTGGGAGGGGATTTCTATCATAGTCAACTAACTTGTAGGCCCCTTTGCACAACACATTTATGACAATGTAAGGACCATGCCAAATGGGTTCAAACGTATCTGCACCTAACTTATCATGGTCCCATTCATAGACAAAAACCAAGTCACCTCTACAAAAACATGAGGTTGAACCATTTATTATATATTGGGATTTGACATGCTTCTTATGAGTTTCATTGGCCATTGCAACTTCTCAATGTTTCTCATCAATATGAGTCAAATACAAGAGATACTATTCATCAACAAAAGTATTGGGAAAGAGTTCTACGACTAGTTTCAATGAAAAAACAATTCATTCAATTGGTAGAATTGCCTCCATGCCATAAATGAGTTCAAATAGTGTAAACTTGATGGCAATCTTAGATGAGGTTTAATAGGCACATAATGCTAAAAAGAACATAAGATGCTAGTTGATCTTGTGTTTCTCCACCATCATCTAGATCATGTTTTTCAACACCTGATTGATGGATTCGACCTAACCATTCAACTGAGGATAATAAGGTGTTGATTTCTCATGGAAAATCCCAACTTGACAGCTAGTTTGGTCATCATTTAGTTGTGAAAATGGGACCTATGGTCTGTTAGAATAGTCTTAGGTACACCAAATTGTGCTATGATGTGATTGAACATGAATAATATTTTTGTGGTTCCATCATTAGAAAATTTAGGCAATCCCTTGTCCCATTTAGTGAAATATTCCATAGCCACGATGATGTAGCCATGTCCATTGGTTGAAGAAGGATTACATGTCATCAAATCAACCCCCCATTTGGAAAAGGGACCAATGAAAACCACAATATGTAATGGATCGAGATGAGCACATATTTTTCGAGTGAAGACTTGACAAGGGTGACACTTGTTGGGTTGTTATACTCTTTGTAGTGAAAGAATAATCATTTGATTGCCTAATCAAGGTCAACTGACTGGGTGATAAGTTTATCGATGAGTCGAGTCAAGTTGAGGTTGAATTGATAGACCATGAAGTAGAAGGTGGAAATGATCAATCGGGTCGAAAGGTTAGCCGACAGGAGGTCGAGTGGAAACCAAATGAAGATAGACTAGAATTTGACTGGGTAGTCGATTGGTAACTGATTGGTAGTCGAATATAAAAAAATCTTGATATTCATAGGATTGTAGCTAATCATTTGTGTGGATTTGTAACTATTTTTTGGGTGCCATGAGTTAGGATTTTTGCATGTTGTAAATCCTATAAATAAGGTGTGTTGTAATTATAATAAGTTGATGTTTGTGTTGGTGTTACTGGTCATGTCAATGCAAGATGAATTGGTTGCAGGTTTTTTCTTGTGTAAATAAAGAGAGTATGATGGGGATTGTCTTAGGTGTAGACCAAATTTAGTCATGTAACTCTTTATTCATTGAATGAATAAAAAAACAAGAGAGAAATATACTCAAGGAATGCAGGTTTTCTCGATTTTGGGTTTCTAGGGTACAATATCTATGTACTATGTGTGTTTGTCATTTATTTCATGCTTGTATATTTATTCTCTTTACTGGTTGGTTTAGTGTAAAGGGTTATTTGACCCCAACATTTGCTATTATATCTTATTTATTGATTTTTACAAGTTGTATCAGAGCAAGGTTAAGCCATATCTTGGATCTGAGCTAAATGTAGGTCTAGTGGGAGTTGTAAGTCAGATATATTTAAAGTTTTTCATGAAATAATGACAAGTAGTTTGAGAATAGAGATCGAAAAATTCGATGGGAATATTTTTTTTAATATTTGGAAGCTTAATATAGAATATCTCTTTGTACATTGAGAACGACAGAAAATTGTAAACCTAAAAACCATTCCGATGGGTATGTCAAGGGAAGAATGGGAGAAAATTGTATATTTTAACCTTGTACAATTAATGATTTCGAATAGATTCTTAATACAATTAGAAAATATACAATGACGCACACACACACACACACACATTACACATATATTTTACCCTAGAAACCCAAATCGTGAAAACCAACAACCTGTTTAGAGCCACACCTCTATACATACATACATACATACATACATACATACATACATACATACATACATACATACATACATACATACATACATACATACATACATACATACATACATACATATATATATATAT
>JZKD02S1312534.1:361562-382450 GCA_000966675.3 Picea glauca
TGTGTATATTAAAATTCATTATTATTAAAGATTTCATTTTCACATTTAATAATAATATATATTTTTTAAATTAATATTTTAAATTCATTATTATTAATGATTTCGTTTTTATATTTAATAATTATGATTATAATATTTTTTTAAAAATATAACAATTGTAGATTTAATTATGAACAATTACAGCCTGAGTGAGCCTAATGGTTAAGAACATGTGTTTCCTCCTTGGAGGTCACAAGTTAAAATCCAGAGGGGGTATGGTATGTATACCTTTGTAGACTTTAACAATCAAATTGTTGTGCGAAGGGGGTCCCTTTTCCCACAAACAAGGGGGTCTCATACACCAATTTGGTGTCTGGTTTGGCCATGACCTTAAAAATAGATTATTATTATTATTATAAAAAAAATGAATGAGAAAATAAAATTTCACAAAAGTAAATTTTCTTTGTAAACATGTTTAATCAAAATATTGTATCTTGCTAGAAATTAAACAATTCACCTTAAAGAATAATTAAACATTATATGGAATTAACAGTTATAAGTTTTCTCAATTACAGTACAAAATAAATGATTTCATAAAACTAAAGTTAAACATTATATGGTAACTTTAAATTATGATGAGTGATACATCTTAAATTTTATAAATCAAACAACAACAACATCAATATGATTTGAAAAAACACAATATATGTCTGTTCTATATTGTTTATAACACACCAATGTGATTGAAAGTGCATTGTTGTGGTTGTTACACAAAAATGCATTGAGAAACAATTTAATTGACAAAGTACACATGCAAACTTCCACAATTAAATTTTTGTGTGGGTTGTGCTTTGTGGAGGAAGTCACTCTTCAGTTCTTCTCATAATTTAGTGCATGTTATCTATCCTATTCCATTTTCTCAGTTTTCTCCCTTACATATCCTCCTCCGCAAACTGCTCTACTTTATCCAATATACCATCCTCATCATTCCTATAGCCATAATATGAAATGGTTTCAATTTGCTTGTAAATTGCATAACTACACCTCCTCTTCTTTTCCTCAAGGGGGGTTATTGAATAACTCTTTTAGGATTGGGAGGAATTTCATAGCCCCAAATTATATGTAACCAGGGCCCTTTCTAGTGGAATTGGTCACATCAACTTCATTCCCTTCCAATTCCATCATCTTGGGCCCTACTTTGGCATAACTAGGGCTGCTAAGCTCTACGATCAAATATTTCCCAATTCCCCTTTGCCATTTTTAGCAAGAAAGGACCCTAGTGGATGTCTTAATTATAACACAATGTCAACCTCAAGAATGACCTAAGTTCCATATTGTATATTTAATAGAATTTAAGAAGCACATTTGGAAAACAAACCAATGATCCATAAGCTTTGTTAGCAAGTCTTATCGCCAAATACTAAGCATTTCCTTGGCCTCGACCTGCTCCTCCATGAGAGCCTCACACATGTACTTACTAAGAAGCTCATATTTCTTCTTCTACACAACCATACACTCGATCACTTTCTCATTCAAAAGGGGTACATGGGAAACAAAATCTTGCTCTCTCTGTTGTTGGTTTCCCTTGTATTTCTCTCCCATATCTTTTTCCACATCCTCATATTACTCAAATAGGACCGAATTAATGGAAACAACCTCCCTACTCTTGATCATCAAACTAGAATTCCTATAAATAAAGTCAATCCTCTGCCACTCCTTCAACACTTTGGCTTGCATATCTTTCTTCATGGGCCACTTGACTTTCTCCAAGATACCATTCTCATAATCCCTATCATCATAATAACTAGAATCAATTCACTTGTAAATTTCATACCTATACCTCCTCTTCTTTGACCCGACGGGATTATTGAATAACTCTTTGACGTTGGAGTGGAATTTTCCAGCTGCACTTGTACAATTTATTAATGGAAGATGGCATGTTATAATATTACAAAAACCAATTGTATAAGTAGGGTTGCAGAATTCTTCCCCACATCAATGATATATTTGATAAGCTCCCAAAGGAAAATAATAGGATGTCTAGGTATGTGATTTACAAGTGAATTGATGTCATTTATTATGGTGACAAGGATGATGAGAACAATAAAAGGGAGAAAGTAGAGTGTCCCACAGAGGAGGAAATGCAGGCTAGATCATTGAAGGAATGGTGGAGGATCAAGTCTATCTAGAGGGAGGCTAGGTTGAATATCAAGAGAAAGGAGGTTGTTTCCATTAATTAGGTCCTATTCGAGGAAGATGAGGATGTGGCAGAAGAAATGGAAGAGAAGGAAAAGGGAAACCAAAAATAGAGAGAGGGAGAGTTTGTTTCCCATGTGCCCCTTCTGGATGAGAAAGAGATCGAACACATGGTTGTGGAGAAGAAGAAACATGAGCTTCTTAGTATGTACATAGTTGAGGATATCATGGAAAAGTAGGCCGAGGCTAAGGAAATTCTTAATATTTATTGATAATGCACACTAACAAAGCTTATGCATCATCGGTTCTTTTTCCAAATGTGATTTGTAACTGCTAGTAAAGACAATATGGATCTTAGTTCATTCTTGAGGTTGGAACAATGTTATAATTAAGACATCCAAGAGGGTCCTTTCTTGTTTAGTAGGGAAAAGGGGCATTGAGAAGCTTGAATCGTAGAGCTTGGCAGTCCTAATTATGACAAAGTAGGGGCCAAGATGACGAACTTGGGAGGGAAAAAGGTTGATGTTCCCAGTTCCACCGAAAAGGGACCTGATTACAGATACTTCAAGACTACAAAATTCTTGTCCATCCTCAAAGAGATATTCGATAAACCCCTTCGAGGAAAAGAAGTGGAGGTGTAGGTATGAAATTTACAAGCGAATTGATGTTAGTTCATATTATGGCTACAAGAATGACGATGATGGTATCTTGGAGAAAGTCGAGCGGCTCAAGGAGGAGGAGATGAAAGGTAGAGAATCGAGGAAGTGGTAGAGGATGAAGTCCATGCACTAAATTATAAGAGGCACCAAAGAGTGACTTTTTTTTTTCCTCCACAAAGAAAATCTCCGCAATATTTAATTGTGGAGGTTTGCATATGTAGTTTGTGAATTAATTTTTTTTTTTATGCTCCTGTTGTTGTTGTTGTATATATTTTTCTCAGCATCATCATCGTATCTAATTCATATAAATTATTTTTAGGAACATATATATAGATAAAACAAATTAAAAATATAAAACAAAAAAATATATAACTAATTTGTATTTGTAAAAAATGAAATTAGTTTTTGTTTGCAAATAAAAAGTGAAAAAACAATTGATTCTATTAATAAATTCATACGCACCACTACTAGTGCTCCATATTTGACATAAGGCAACAAACAATGCCATATTAAATTTAATGAACTAACTCATCGTTGTTATTTGAGCATCGATATCTATAGTGGTGCATTTTGATATATAGCGCATTGGTTAAGGGTTGTCATACAAAAAGACCCTCGATGCCATTTCACATATGAACTATGGAACTCGGGGCAGATGGTTCTACGAAATGTACCACTGTAGTAAGACTTTTTAATGATAAACCAAGTTGTGCACTTTGTTATATGAAAATCACCAATACTCTATGTTCTGTCCAGCATTGGACGCTTTTTAATGATGTGTTGTCTTTTATGATGCACTGGTAACAAGCGCGTTTTAAAAGACGGATCACAAAGATATTTTTTCAAATATTTCTATTGGTGCCACTCACTTAACTGCACCGATGCATTTCTAGGAATGTAACACACTGATTCTCCATTTTAGCTTTGTATGCATTGATACCGATGCTTTTCTCTTATAAATAATCGATAATGGGGAATCCCATATAAATAACCAATATGTTAAATTACTATGTATTTTGGTCACTGTGTTGTAGTACACAACACCAATGCATTATATTTATTTGACGCACCACTGAGAATTTTTTTTATTATAAAAAATAGGCGGTCTATTCGATTAATAGGACACATCGGTGAGTTTATCTCAATTGTTGCATTGCCTAGGATGTTAGTGGTGCTTACCATGAGATGCACTGTGATGATAATTTGTGACAATTCATCTCGGTGTTTTTATTTTTACAACATCAATGCGTTGTTTGGACCTAGGTGCACCGATAGGTCAAATTGTTTTATGGCAACTTAAGTGGAGTGATGTGTTAATATAAACACGTTGGTTCTACCGTGTTGTTGGAGCACGAAAATTTTGTTTAATGATGCATTCTATTGTCTAGAAAACCAGTAACGAGCCATCCACTGAGGTGCCCCACAACACCATTGCATTTTGTTAACATAAATGGAATACCACCCCAATTTTTATGGAATGTAAACATGGAGGTGTAATTTTGATAATCAATCGCACTAGTGTGATATAGTTCCCAGAGCATCAAAACAATGTTTAGCGGTGCGTCGTCTAGTATAATGCATTGGTGTTGTTGTTGGCACTATGGGCACTGCTCCATTATATTTCCTTATTGCAAAAAAAATGGTGCGATGTGTTACTATGAACACTTCGGTGCTAATGTGTTATGAAGTGTCGTCGTTTTGTTTAGAAGTTTGTTATGAAGTGTCATCATTTTGTTTAGAAGTTTGTTATAAAGTGTAGAGCGCCATATATGGGGAATCAAAGGAAATACCCCACTTTATCAAATGGGTCAATATCTATTTCGGAGTGGTTTTCTTAATGGCACCGATGAATTTGGTTAAAATGGTTACACAACTAAGTTAATTTTTTATGTGTTGTATTGTGATCGATGTGCTTGATTAAATGGAATATTGTTGGTTACTTATTCCCTTCGGGGATTTTCTGAGTTATTGACCTAGGGTTCATGTCACTCGGGGTTCCAACAAAGCCTCTAAAACTATCGGCCCTCCTGGTAAACCAAAAGGCAATGCAGCGGTAGAAAGCACTACGCAGTCTCACTGGAGATAGCCTTAAATGGGTGACTGTAAGACTCAGGTGTTTACAGCCTAGGACAGAGCATGGGATAAGGGTTCCTTGGATAGGGTCAGATACCATGAGCCATAAAGGAGAGTAATTATTCCTTGGATTCACATACGAATATCCCACAGGTTAATTATAGCTAACTATAAGTAGATTCATAACCAAGTAATAACTCATCAATCAAGTTAAAGAATCAATTGTTGAAAGAAAGAAGAATCATGCATACATTTAACACATTACATGAGGTCCCCGGGGGGGCAGTTCAATTGGCAAGTGCCGTGAAAATGAAGTTCCATGAGGTTTCGAGTTCAATTCCCCCCGACTTACAATGTGTGCCGCGTATGGGACCTCGTGGGCACAACTGGAGGTTATAGTGGTAGCGGTTGGATAACACGGCCACGTGTAACGCGAGCACATGCCCAACTAGTTGCTGATTCCTCCAGACATAAAAAATAAATAAATAAAATAAATAAAATAAAATAAAAACACATTACATGAGAGTTACCGTGGTTCACCCCCTCCTGGGCTATGTCCATAAAGATTTGGCTCTTGGCTCTTGTATTATAATAGTTCTGCATTTCCGATGCCTTGCAATTACAATTCTCCACAAAACTGGGTAAGATCTATGCGAGGTGAGCTAGATTGCACCAGGATCCACAACCTGTAGTCTAATCCTTAGATCCACCCCTCCTTGGGTCTCCTTTTCTGAACAACTTACATCCAGTTCGTACCGCTTCAGAATATTACAAAAAAATCACTCACAATTACTAACAAACTCGATATATGATACTTTCGTATCTATATTTATACATTTCAGGCTATTCAGCCTCTTTCAGAATATTACAAAAACCCTAACCCTTCTTATGTTAGGTATTTATCCCATACGCATTCTGCTCCTCCTCTAGCTGTCACTTTCCTTTTTGCATGCTTTCTTGCATGCACGCATGCTCTTCTTCTGCCAGTTGTTACAATAGTTTTCTGCACACTTTCTTTCCCATGATCATTCTTCTTTCCTCTTCATCTTGGTGCCAACAGGCCCCCAACACTGACATGTGACTCGTTCTGAGTCACCTAGTTTCTTTCTACTTCCTTGATCTCCTTGGTGACCATCTCGAACTATTCCTGCAACTTTACTACTTTTGTCAGTACCTGTGCGGTTCTCTCCTTGATGGTGTCGACTGTCTGAGCTACCACTTCCTCTCTCACCAGTCCTGTGCATTCTAGATGAGTCTGTGCTGTCTAGTTTCTAGATTCTTCTATCTGCACAAGTACTTTTTCTACCCGTTCCTACAACGGTTCTATTTGAGCCCGACACTCCTATTTCTATGTTTGCGTAGTGATAGGTTCTGCCTGTATCTTCTTCAGCTCTTGCATTCCCTTGACTCGTTCAGGGATTGGTGTGGTATTCTATTGTTTCTTGAGTTCTTGGGTCATTGTATTGATCCTCTCCTCCTCCTTGTCCCAGAGTTGGACTTGTGGATCCTCTTCCAGCCTTGTCTAATGTTGCATTGCTTTATCCATCAAGTTGGATGTTAAGATGACTTACTTTTCCAACTCCTGTAGCTGCATTGCTTCTTCCTTCTTCCTTTTCTCCTTCACTGGTGGTGGATTTTTCGGTCTAATCTATCCACGGAGAGTCTCAATCTCCTTTTGATATTGATCAATTGCCTGGGCAATCTGGTCGATCTTATCTACGGCTGGGAGTTCATTTCCTTGCACAATAGTTGGAAGTTTCTCAAAAAATTCTTCCACTCTATGTTCCAGATCATTTTTGTGTTCTTTCTCCTCCTTGGTTTCCAATTGAGCCTGTGCGCAAACTATTTCCAGTGCTTCCCACTTCTTTGTTTCTTGTTGTAGCTCGACTAAGTTTTTATGTGCTCGAGCCTGCATCTCATGGTCGACGCTCACCTGTAGTTTGTGTAATGCCTTTGATGGCATCCGTGTCAAGACCAATTGGATATGATCCAAATTGTTCAGTGGTGTTTTTCCCATAATTTCATCCATTCGCAGCATGCTAGGCTTTATGTAGATAGTGGAATGTGCATGTGGTATCGAAAGAACTAGGTCATGTTCTTCTACCTCCACCCTTTCTGTGGCCTATGCGGTCGATGGCTCTGTGCCTCTGCTTGTGCTTGTGATCTAGGCTTCCCCAAATTTATTAAGGAGTTGTCCCATTTCTGTTAGTTCCTTCTGCAGTTCATCCCGGTGGTGCGCGACATGATTGAAGTCTTCTGCGAGGCAGTCATGGACCATCCTGGAAATCATCTCTCCATCATCCTCCGTGATTGTGTAGTTCGGTGGTGGTCATTGTGCCTTCATTTTCTTGCATGCCCCCATGTTCTGTGCTTCTGGTCTCTTAGCCCCCCCTAGTTCTTGTGTGATGGGGTTTAGTGCAGTTTCCTATGCTCCCTCAGCCAGTTTCTTTTGTCCATTGGTCAACTGGGTGGTTTATGTTCCTCCCTTCTGGGTCCCTGGCTGCTGTGAGCCGTATTCTACCTTAGTTGACTTGGGTTGGCCTATTCTTCTTCTCTTGGGTATTGGGATTTGTGGAGGTTGTGTCTCCACCTGCGCAACCCCTCCTTTTACTGTTTGTGTCGGTACTCCTCTGGGTATAGTTGGGATCCTCCATTCATCAGGACATTCGCTGATGATCATGTCGATATCACCCTTGGTGACACAGTGGCGCATCTGTAGCCACTATTTATCCAGGTCTTGCCTTGGTTGTATCCACATGGCTTGTCACCTAGCCCAGAAATTAGCGATGTCCCTGTATCATGCGACAACCTCTAGTGTTATTCTCCATGCTCGACTGATGGATTCCTATATCTCCTGTAGGTATGCTTCGAATACAATTTCTTTCTCCTTCTTCTTCTTGGCTAGTTGCCCATCTCTCAGTATGTGATATCTTTCTCCCCCTAGTTGTGGTGTGGTAGCGAAGATGGCGTATTCTAGTTCTCGCCATCCCATGAAAGCTATGAGAGTGATCAGCCATGCGTAGTGAAATTTTTTACCTACGTCCTACGTGTATTTGCAGCCTATTTGGAACAAGTTTGATAGGTATGGCACCCAACTCATGAAGGTGCCTTCTATGCACTGAGATGCCACAACAATGACTCCTACCGATACTTCATCTTTGCGTCATTTTCGTAGTAGTTTGTAGGCTAAAATCTTTGCACCCAATTTTGTCGCGACATCATTGATCCGTTTAATTATAATGCCTCATGTTCTCTGTCGGTGTCGTATTTATTTTTCATCTCTTCGGCCAATGCTTTTTCCTTGGACTTATTTTCCAGGATCAGTGCGGGATCCATAGCCCCGGTGGGTAAGACTATTATCTACATGATAAGTTCAACCATTATGTGGATGGGTTTGTCCAGCCATATATTCCCTCCATGCATAACTGCTAATAGTTGTTTTACACATGTTGTCACATATTGGCCTCTGCCAAAGTGTGGTATCTTCAGCAACCCTAGAATTGTTGTTCTGTCCAGTCCAGTGGCCCACTGGTGTGGCTGAGTGATGGATTCTCTGAGTTGGTTCATGACTATTTTCTGCATAAAAACCTGTGGTGAAATATTTGGATATTTAGTGTCTTTTGCTATGTCATGGTGGGTAAAATTAAGCTTCCCAATGTGACCTAATAGCTATGGGTCCACCTGTACTCCCCTTGGTATGTGAGGTAGCACAATCTCTGCAGATGGTTTCTTTAGAGGTAAGCTTGGTATCTAAATTTGATCTTACTACCGCCATGGTTGGTTCGAGGTTCCAAAATCTTCCGGTTGATCCTTCACCATCCATTCTTCCCAAGTTGTGGCCATTTCCCCCATCGACTCAGCCAAAAAAAATCTGGGATGGGTCCTTGTGGGGTGTCTGGTTGCACTATTGCATCCGGGTTTTGTGCACTTCTAGTGGTTCCTACAATTGCTTCGATGTTATTTTGTGGTATTTCCTGGTGGGTTTCTTCTTCCTTGTGTTGGGGCTCGTGCACTACTGCTGGTGTATCCTGTTCCATGGCCTATGTTTGTGGTTTTAAGGCCTCCTCAAGTATGGGTGTAGACTCTACTGGAATTTCCTCTGACGACGAGATTTCGTCAATATCGATGATTTCTGGGGGCTGTTGTTCACTTTCTTCTGGTGGTCCTTGTGACCTTTTCTGAGCCCTAGTTGATCTATTTGTATACCTTAGTTTTGCGAACTTCGGTGGTTCCATAATGGTGTTTGTCAAACATTTGTGGGGTTTGAATGGCTTTGGTAAGCTCTGTGGTTTCACTCTATTTGTTCTTGCTGCTATTTCTCATTTCCTATTCTCGGTCCGTGAATAGACTAATTGTTTCTATGCTCGTGTGTTGTATGGGCTCGCCATGAAGCTTGTCGAGCATGTTTTCCTCCCTCGTGTGATTAATGCACCATAATTGTAGGTTCAATGCATCTGCGACAGTTTTGTACTTGCCATTATGCTCGCTCTGCCGTCTCCAGTTGGCACGTTTAATGTGGCATCCCCTCCATCCTTTCCTTTATTTAACTCCACTTTTTTCTGTCCTGTTAGTCTGCTTTTGCCGGTCTTTCCCACGTGTTTCATTTTTTGGTATGGTCGTTATCTTTTACCTTCCTAGATTTTTTTTTTTTTTTGTTACTGCACGGTGGGTGGTCCACTATCCTTATATAGCTTCAGTCGACTCCCATTCACCATTCCTCTGAGGTCTGTGCTTGCTAGATCTCTTAACTGTATATCTCCTCCATCTGTGATAGTTTTTACCTCGTATGGTCCTAGCCAATGCATTCTCATCTTTCCTGGGTGCTGTAATGCTTTACTATTGTAAAGTAATACTAGATCTCCTTCCTTGAATGTCTTCCTCTTGATGTGGCGGTCATGCCAAGATTTGTCTCTTGCTTTCTATACTTGTTGATGGAATCCTGACAAGATTCAGTCTTCCTCCATTGACAATAGCTGATTCAGTCTTTCCTATACTGCATCTCATTCTGTCATTTGTGTAATGGATGTTATACGTAGGCTGGGTATTAAATATTCTAAGGGCATTACTACTCCTTGACCATAGACTAGTTTGAATGGTGTGTGGTCAGTCATCTTTTTACATGTGGTTCTATACGCCCATAGTATTGCTGGTACCTTGAGATCCCAATCGTCCCTGTTGACGTTGCATATCTTTGTCAAGGTGTTTTCTAGGATTTTGTTGAAGGATTCTACCGTGCCATTTGCCTGTGGATCATATGGTGTGATTTTTTGGTGATGAAATTCAAACTCTTCCAGCATCACTCAGATGGTGTTGTTTATGAAGTGCATTCCTTGGTCACTCATCAAAATTCTTGGGCACCCAAATCTAGTAATTACTTATTCAAACAGAAAGTGTGCATCTGTCTCTGCGCTGCAATCTTTTACTGGCACGACTTCTGCCCATCTTGTTAAGTATTCCGTCACGATGATAATGTATCTCTCCCCCATTATTTTGGCTGGTGGGTTAATAGGTCCCACGAATTCTATCACCCATTTGTCGAATGCCTAAAGTGTCACTTGTGGTTGTAGTGGCATCTCATCCCTTCTATTGGGTTTTCCTACCCTTTGAAAGAAGTCACATTGCTGATAGTATTCTTTCGAGTCTCTGTGGATCATTGGCCACCATAGTCCTTTGCATAGCACCTTCTGTGTGGTAGATTTTCCTGCATAATGTCCTCCTTTCTATTTCCTCGTGGGCTTCTACTAAAATTCTTGGTCGTTCATGGGCTAGTACATATCTTTGTAAGATTCTATCTATGCCCATCTTATATAGATTTCCTACGATCAATTGATAGTCAACTGCATCGACTACCAGGTTCTTCTTTTGCATAGTGGTATATTCTTGTGGAATAGTACATATGCTTAAGTATCAGATGATCTCTACGAAGTGATCGTCAACAATCTGTATTGAGAATAGTTGTGCATCTCGAAATTTGTCTTTTAAATTTGTTGGTTCCTCTCCGTTTGTGACCCTCGATAGGTGGTCAGTCCCTACATTCAGTTTTCCTATTTTAATTATTACCTCAAAGTCAAATTCTTGAAATAGTAATAACCATCGACAGATTCTCCCCCCCAACACTGGCTTGTTGACTAGGTATTTCAATGCTGAGTGATCTGTAAACATGTTAAAGTGTTTTCCCAATAGGTAATGTCTGTACTTTTGTAGTGCATAAACCATATCTAGGCCCTCTCTTTCTGTCATGTTATAATTATGTTCTGAATATGATAATATTCTACTTGCAAATGCTATCGGGTGGTCCAAGTCTCCTGCTCTTGGTTGCACCAAGATAGCTCCAAGTGCAAATTGTTGATGCATCTACATGTACATGGAATGTCTTCTCCCAATCTGGAAATACCAAGATTGGTGCAGTGACCATATTCTCCTTTAGGGTATCCAGACCGTTTTGGCATTCGTTGTTCCATTGATACTTTGTATCCTTCCTTAACAATTTTTCCATTGGTGTTGTAATCTGTGCGTAGCCTTTTGATGAATTTCTTGTAATATCCTATATGTCCTAACGTTTCTCTGAGTTGGAAGACTATTTTTGGCACTGGTAGATTAACAATGACTGCGATTTTGGCCGGATCAACTAGAAAACCCTATTTTCATACTATGTGTCCCAATAGTATCCCAAACGGTGTCCCAAATATACATTTATTGATATTTAGTGATATATGGCACTGTCTGCATCATTCTAGCATCATTCGTAACAATTCCACATGATTTTTTAACAGGCTGTAGACCATCAAATCATCCAGGTATACTTCGAGGAATTGATGGATGAAATCCTTAATGCTGCGATGACCACTCTAGAAAAGATCGCGGGTGCATTCTTCAGTCCGAACAGAATGACTGTATACTGATAATATCCCCATTCTATCACGAATGTGGTCTTGTGTCTATCCTCCTGTGCTATCTTAATCTGATGATATCCTGAGAATCCATCGGTAAATGAGTAGGCTTCGTGGCCTCCTACGTTCTTGAGTACTTCATCTATGAACGACGTGGGGAATGGGTCATGTAGGCATGCATCGTTCAACTTCCTCAAGTCGACGCATATTCTGATTCCTCTTCCCTGTTTCTTGTCCTGTACTACCATCAGACTTATCCATTCTGATTCTTCAATTGGTTTGATGATGCTGGGCTCAAGCATCCTGTCGATCATGTCTTTAAATTTCTGTTTATATATGGGATTCAATCTATATGGTTGTTTTTTAATGGGTCTTGCATCAGGTCTGAGTGGTATCTTCATTTACCCTAATTTCCTTCTATGCCTTTCATCTATGTAAAGGTTGTGGGAAAGAGGTCGTTGTATTCACGCACCAATTCTATGATGCTTTCTAGTGTCTGTTCATCCCAGTTCTCTCCAATGCTGACCATCTTGGGCCACTCGGTGGTCCCTATGTTAACCTTCTTTACCTTGATTGGAGCAGAGATGATCTCTGACTCTAAGGGTGGTCCTTCCACATCTCTCTCACCTTTGACTTCTTCAATATGAATATCGTGTGGATCATATTCATCTAGAGCTTCCTCCTGTACATGGTAGCATGACAGTAGATCCTTGACTATTTTTTTATTTCATTGTTGTACCTCTGTGATAGTTTCTACTTCTAGTTCTTCGATGAATATGACGTTTATAATTCATTTCAAGGCCGTGTCTATGTTGGGGTTCTCATGGTCGAATGAGAAAGTGATTGTAAAGTTCTGTTGGATTGTTACCCATGTCTTGGTTCCTTTACACATTTCCTGGTCCGTATACCAATTCGCTGGTATGCCCTATAAAGTATGAATGAAGTGGTGAGACCATTCCTCTGGTGGCATCATTTTCCACATCATTTGACATGCCTCCAAGTGTTCTGCTGGTGTGCCTAGTCCGCCATATTTCTGTTGTTTTTTAAAGGTCTGTTCTACTCTGAACCTTATGCACAGTAATTTCTTACATTGGTACCAATCTATGATAGTTTCTTTGTGTGCACCCCACCATCTGGCGGGTGTAGCCTTAAGTGCTAAATCTAGTGCTAGCAATCTCTGTTTTTCTAGTACCTCATCTTCAAATTGTGTCAAGAAAGTTTTCAAATAATTTAGCCCATGAAAGTTGGGTGATTCTTTGATTTATGTGCCAATCCATCTTACTGAACGGTCTATTCTAGCACACCTTCTCGTGGATACTTCGTGTAGTATTTGCTGCCAGTTTTCTAACCCAGTGTCTGAGTCTGTTGTGCACGAAGTAATTATTTACCAACTGAGTACTCCGTCTGCAGTTGGGTTTATGTAATCCGCATCGCATGCAGTTGTTCTTTACAACTGGCTGATCTCTTGTAAATCTATGCAAGTGGGTTCTATGAACCTCTCTCCTTCTAATGGGTTGAGTGGGGCTATGACCTTGTAGTCCCCTAAATCAAATGTCATTTTTTTGGTTTTTAAGTTAATTATGGCATGGCTATCGAACGCCCAATCCAGACCAAGTAACGTCGGGTAGGGTGTTGTGCCATCTACTATTTTGATGACTTCAAAGTCTGCCTTAGTGCGCACCCCATCTAGGTCTACCGTCACTCCTTTTAGTCTACCTATTGATAGGACTCTATGTTGATTTGCTAGTTTTAATTGAATGGTTGAATACCCCAATGTAGGTTCTCCCATGCATTGCCATGTAGCTTTTATTAGTACATTTAATTTGGATCCTAGATCTAGTATAATATATCCAATATTGAAATCCCCAATGTTAGAATTTAATCTAAATTCCCTTCTTGTTCTTCTTGTTGTGTGTAGGTGGTTGATATTTTTCAATTCTGGCTTTTGTTTCGTCTGGACGCTACATTTTTCTAGGATGTTTTGTAATATCTTGATAGATGAAGGATCATTCAACATTTTGATGCATGAGTGAAAAAAGACGTTGATCATACTTACTTGTTCCTCGGGTTGTATTCGGTTGGTATGGTCGATTGATGGTGACATTTCGTATTCTAGAGCTTTTATGATCTGTTGTATGGTCGACGCAATGTTCTCCTTCTGGAATTCTTGTTGAGCTTCTATAAAAATATCCTTCTCCTTATGCGTGTCGAACTGCTTCTTGGGGTTAGTGTTCTTCTTTATCCATTGGTTCTATGCTAGTTCCTGTCCAACTACGTTGTTCCCTATTTTCATTATTCCTCAAGTGACTATATTGATGTTCCGGTTGTCATCCCTTGCTTCGGTTGAAATCCACTAAATGTTCTGGTTATTTTGGTTCCTTTTTTCCTGGATTTTTCCAAGTAATGTCAGACAATCCTTTGTATCGTGGTCTGATGCACGACAATACATACAAGTCATTGGTGACAGTGGAAAATCCTGTGCATAATGTCCTGGTTGTTGGCAATTATGACATGTGATAGGTCCTCTGTCGCGTTCAAAACCTCTTCTAGATCGTCCTACTCCTCCATAAGTTGCACGATCACCTCATGGTGGGTTGTACTATGGTCCCTGGTTATACTGCGAAGAATTGTACTGGGGCTGTGTTGGGTTGTACTACGGTTGCATGTTATTGTAAGGTTGTGGAGCGGTATTATACTGCTACTGCATTGTGTTGTATGGTGTTGGGGCTTGATTGAACTGTGGTGCTGCTTGTCCAGTCATCATTTCTGCATGTACCATGTATGCATCTGATGTTCTTTCCCGCATTAGCTCCATAGTTCTGCAATCTTTGTCGTCGTGGCCTACTTAATTGCAAAAGGTGCAATATGAGGTCTTGGGGATTGTTTGGTATTTATGCATCATCATACAGTGTTAAGGGCCGTGACCCAGTTTCTTACATATTTCGCACCATAATCCTCCCTGTGCAGTGGGTTTGGCATTCCTGTTGCCATATACTATGCAAATGTTTTGCATTCATTCTTATGGTGCCCTTCGGTATTGCAGGTAGTGCACCAAAATGATTCTCGTTTGTCCTTGTTTTTATTCTGGTTCAGATGAAATGTTAAGCTCCTTAGGTCCTCCTTCAGTTCTTCGATAGCCGGGTCCATCTAGTGGTATTGATTATCTTCCAATTGCAAGGTTGCCTATAGAGCCTCTACCTGTGTTTGAAACTTCTATTGTTGTAATGGATATTTTAAGTGTGGGAGTAGTGAGTTGACAAACAGGGGTCGATGCTGCATATCGGTCATAAGGTATTTTAACTTTCCTTTTAATCGCTTGAATCTTTGATCAATCTCCCATATCGATTCTCCTGGTTTCTGTTGTATTTCGATCATCTCATTCATGTATTGATCCTTTGAGTTCAACTTCTGGAACTCATTGATTAATAGTTTCTTAATGTCGTCCAGTGTCCTTGTCATTCCAGGAACATTGTTCGTGACTAGACTCATGTACCAATCTAGTGCATGGTCCCTTAGCATGATTGCTAGTTGGGCGAGTTTAGTATCTTCATCAGTGATCTTCTTTGCTTCCCAGATATTTGTGCAAATGAACAGATGCTTCTCAGGGTCTTCTGCTGCTTCTCCTTGAAAATTTGGTAATCTGATAGTAGGGTCATGTCCTTCCATTCCAAATACTGAGCTACTCCCTCCTTCACGCAGTGTATATAGTTGACTAAGGTTACCTGGACTGGCTCCTCTAGTTTTTTCCCTTTGTGTCAATGTACTTCCTACTGTCGGACTTCCTTCGAACTTTGGTTTTCTAAACGGTGGTGTTCTTTTTGGTGTATTGTTCACACATGGGTTTATGGGTTCCACACTGACATTAATATTGAAGGAATGGTTGTCATGTCCTCCTGTTCTTGGGCCTCTTGTTTTCCTCTCATATGCGGCGCACAGGATTTCCTCAATCTGCTCCATAGCCCAACGATCCTCTACCTCTTTCTCATCACTGGCTAAGACCTCCCTCTCAACTACGACTCTCTTCTTGGTATTCACCTTATATTGGTAGGGTGCTACACTACACTTCATTCCTGATGACGCCAATATCCACTTGAGTTGGTCGTAATCCATCAAGATCGGGTCCAAAGGTTCCCCCTACTTCTTCTCTATATCCTACCCTCCTTCCATTCCTCCTTTCTCTGTCAGTTCTTCCCCCCTTCCCCCATGCATGTAGGGAAGTCTAGTTGTCTGATTCCATTGTCATCACACCTTTGTTATATAGCAGTATCTTGATAGAAGTATATAGTGATCGGATGTACCTTCCTCTAGGTCCTCGTAGGAACTCTTGCTTAGCTGCGCTGTATGACATTGCTGTGTCTACCACGAATTCTGTGATAAAGCCTGCCACAATACTATCAAGCCAAAAGTCGACTGTGCGGATGAATTTGTTGTTCTCCTGCAGCAATTGTTGGATCTCTACTAGAGTCCAATCTAGCTGTCAAATTCAATTCGTCACGTGGGTATCCTTTAACCTTAAGATCCACTCCTATAGTAGATGTGGAAAATCACCGAAAATAACTTTGTGTAGATCCGTAAATACGTATTTATCTAGGTATTTACACAGTGTGATCCAGGGGTTTATATTGTATTTTTGTGAAAACTATATCTCTATGGTTCTCAACCAGCCCTCGATTTCTTCTCTCACGGGGTTCCAACATATCAACATCCCCTTTTAACGGTTCATTGCTCTTCCTTCGGTTCTTTATTCATTCCATCTCATTTACTCAGTCCTTTCTTGTTCCTCTTAACACGACAATGAAACCATTTGTTGGTTAATTCTTCCCTTCGGGGATTGTCTGAGTTATTTACCCAGGTTTCATGTCACTCGGGGTTCCAACAAAGCCTCTAAAACTATCGACCCTCCTGGTAAACCAGAAAGCAACATAGCACCAGAAAGCACTGCACAGTCTCACCTGAGATAGCTTTAAATGGGTGACTGTAAGACTCAGGTGTTTACAGCCTAGAATAAATCATGGGATAGGGGTTCCTCGGATAGGGTTAGATACCATGAGCCGTAAGGGAGAGTACTTATTCCTTTGATTCACATATGAATATTCCACAGGTTAATTATAGTTAGCTATAAGTAGATTCATAACCAAGTAAAAACTCACCAATCAAGTTAAATCATCAATTGCTGAAAGAAAGAAGAATCATGCATACATTTAACACATTACATGAGAGTTAGCGTGGTTCACCCTTCCTGGGCTACATCCATAAAGATTTGGCTCTTGTCTCTTGTATTATAATAGTTCTGCATTTTCGGCGCCTCGCGCTTACAATTCTCCATAAAACTGGGTAAGATCTATGCGAGGCGAACTAGATCACACCAAGATCCATGGCCTATGGTCTAATCCTTAGATCCACCCCTCCTTGGGTCTCCTTTTCTCAACAACTTACAGTCAGTTTGTACCGCTTCAGAATATTACAGTAAAATCAATCACAATTACTTGCGAACTCACTATATGATAGTTTCGTATCTATATTTATACATTTCGGGCTCTTCAACCTCTTTCATAATATTACAAAAACCCTAACCCTTGTTACATTAGGTATTTCTCCCATACGCGTGTTTCTCCTCCTCTAGCTGTCACTTTCCTTTATGCACGCTTTCTTGCATGCACGCGTGCTGTTCTTTTTCCAGTTGTTACTTCAGTTTTCTACACACTTTCTTTCCCATGATCGTTCTTCTTTCCTCTTCAGCCCAGTGCCAACAACCACACTAGTGTTTATTTGTTCGAAAATCATGAGCATCTTGTTTACCGAGCATTTTCTTTTATAACACATTGGATGTGGTTCAGTTAAAATGAAACACCGATTAAGTACGATAAAACCTAGACACACTGTTGGTGGTTCTTATTGCGAAGTTAGCATAGGATGCACTGCATCGAGGCGAGCCAAATTGAAACAACACAGTCTATGGAGTCGAATTTGTTTTTTTAAGAAGTCCCAAATTTCAAGCTAAATTCAATTTTTAAATGGATGGAAATGAAAATGGGAAGGTAATAAACAAATAACCTGGACTCTTATGTCTCAAGGAGGCATGGTTCCTGATCCATATTATTTTATAAACGATATGAAGGCACAAATATAACAGATAATTACACAGAGATATAGAAGATAACACATTAATACAATAAATCTCAGATTCTATTAATGATCATCTGAAATACAAAAGACTGTAAAATGCAAAAGCACAAAAACTAGCTAGAATGGTGATAGCTTATCTCTGAGAAGAGATGTGTCAGCTATGCTCATTTGCAAGACGATGGTTACAATGAGGCTCCAAAGGAATTTTTAACATAAATCCTAAATGAGAAAACCCTAAACATCTAAAAACCTAACCCCAGAAGATGAAGCACCAAAAGTTATGTGGGCCTCGATGGGGTAAGTTGGTACATCAACTTCCCATGGTCATAACTTTTGCATACGATATCCATTTTAGGTGCATGATATCTTATTGGAAATAAGTATCCAAGGAATACACATGTTTTCGTCACACTCAAGATAAATCTTACAATGACTGTGGTGTGCCCAAAAAACACTGTTTCAGGCCTCAAAATGACCCCAAAAGTTTAGGACCCAAAAAACTAGGAAAAAACTTCCAAAATGGAAATTGGTCTTTGTGCTAGTGGAATAGGTGGGTGGAAATAGATATCCATATATATTATCCCCCCCCCCAATTAGGAATAAATGGTCTCCATTGCATCAAGTTCCTGCATCAGATGAGGAAAATCCTGGTGAGCCACTTGCCATGATGAAGAAACTACCCTGCTTTGACGAATCAATAGATTCTGATAGTATGATGGAGGGTGTCGTTTGTCTTGGTGTCCATGATCCAATCAATTGTATCATGTTTTATGAAGGAAGGATTGAGTTATGTAGGGGAAAAATTCTTGACCACATCCAAAGTGTCTAGGAGAGGTGGAAAATATGGTCAGAGCAGTTCCACATTAAATACCAGGTGAAAGCCAAGGAAAGGAAGACTACTTAATTCAAATGAATTCTCACCCACAACCTTGGTGATGGTGTAAGACCTGTATCATAGTGGGTGTAAATTTTGATGGGGTCCTGTGAAGTGTTCTTTCTGCAAATGCAACCATACCTTATCTCCCACCTGAAATTTGTGTGGTACCCAATGTTGATCGTGGCACTCCTTGTACTTTGAATTGGATTTATGCACAATATCATGAAATTTTTGTTGGATGCACTCACAAAATTTGGCTACTCAATCAAGCTCTGTCTGAGCATGGGAGGACTATTCCTGTGTGGCGGCAAGGGGAAGATATACGTCAACAGGGGCCAATGGTTGGAACCCTAAGTGATCCGAAATCGGATCCAGAAGCCTGGCAAGGTTTAAAAATGCTAAAAAATGAAAGTGCTTGGAATTCGACAAAACCAACGCCATTGTGTCCATCTCGTCTTCCTGATTCCGACGGTATATTTACTTCGTCAAATGAGCTCTGTATGCGAAAGTCATCACATTCTGATCGAAAGCCCAAACAGGTAAAAAGTCAAAGGTCAACTGGTCAAAAAGTCAATGCTGATGTCAGCATGTTGACTGTGTACTAGATGATGTGGCACTCTCTGGCTGGTGGTGATTGGGCAGGTTCACTGGCAGGGCAGACATGTGGTAGGCAACTGGACCAGTCAATAGTTGACAAATGGCATTAATTCGTCGAATGGGGAGATGCCACGTGGCCCAGTCATGGGCAGCCATGTGGCACCCAGTCAAAGTCTAAGTGGCAAGTTATAAAAAATTAGTTGGGGTCCATGGGTTTCAAACCCACGACTAACACCAACCAAGCGCTTTGGGAGAAGCTTTTACCAACGCGCCATTATATGACTTGTTAAATATGGCATGCTTAAAATTATATAAAGTGTAAAATGTAATATGGTGCAAAAAGGAGGGGGCTGGGGCCAAGCCCCAGCCCATGGTTGTGTAACCCCCATACACCCGAGGGCGTGGGCATCACATGCGGGAGTTTGGGATAAGGGGGCCAGCCCATGGTCCTGTGCAACCATATAACCACCACCCAAATGAATTGGGGGCTATCCCTACATAATATGCGCAGTTATATATATAGTTATCCCGTGGTCCTATTCTTATGCAAGAGACCAGGAGCTGGAGCGCAAACAAAGGGGTTAGCGCTTAGCCTTTGGGCTAGCGCTTGGCCACATGGCCGATATGACCGAGGAAAAGGGGGCACACGCCGAACCCTAGGGGCTTATCCCTGATTTCTAACTAAAATGGGTTTTATACTATAGTTTTGGGATTTTTAATTAATATTATGCCTGATATTAATGGACTTTCTCCATTTTTGGGAGATATTGGGCATTTTTGGAGCCCAAGTTTTGGGAGGAAGTTGGAGATGAGAAACCAACTTTAAATATATATAAAATAGGCTTGTTTGAGGCCATGAGGACAATCAAGAAGCATTCAGAGCAGAGTTATGCTAAGGAGAAGCCAAGCCAAAGCCATTTTTATGCAGGGAAGCTATTGAGGAGCAGATGCTGTCGGGCCATTTCTGGGAGCTCCGGATGTCCGTTTTGCATGCCGTTTTCTTTGCAGGGTTTTTGAGATCTGGAAGAACATGACCAGGTCAGTATTGTATCCATTTGGCATTGCAACGATGTATTTTTGAGCTTTTTAACAGAAATAAAGAAGCCTCCCCCACAGAGACAAAGGCCCGGAGACATAGGCAAAGTTGTGCTGAACTCCGTTATCAATCTACGTGTTATGATTTGTTGTCTATTACTTCATTTCAGATTTTCATATGTGTATATGGCTGTCATAATTCCTCTTCTTTCCTCATTATTTCATTAAGTTTTCTCAAATGGTTAATTAACGCATGCAAAATTAAAACTCAACCATAGTCATTAAAAGATCCGATGGATCAAGTGGTATCAGAGCTAGTTGACGTTTGTATTTGAGTTTTTCATGTTAACCAGGGAAAAGCTACAGCGTGGTGAAGGCGAGATTGTTGCAGAGAATCCATTAATTGGATTGAGAAAGAGAGCTTCTCACAGCGAGAAGATGGCATCGGAAGAAGGG
>JZKD02S1312534.1:382961-422267 GCA_000966675.3 Picea glauca
TCGACAGTGGATCTCAATCTAATCTAATCTCAGAAGAATTGGTTAAGCAATTGGGGTTAAAAACACAACTACATCATAAGCCTTACACACTTAAATGGATAAGAAATCATCATCAGATGCACATAATAAAGAAGTGCACGATAAAATTTGCAATTTCATCTAAGTATGTGGACGAAGTAACTTGTGATGTTGTGTCTTTAAGAGAATGTGGAATGGTCTTAGGTAGCCCATATTTATATGATCGTAAGGAAATCTTCTACAGGACAAAGAATCAATATCAATTCACTAAAGCAGGTCATGATTATGTGGTTCATGCTGATCGTGTTAAAGCAAATAAAACACTTCAAACAATGGAACAATTAAAGAAGGCAATGCAAGCAAGCAACAAACCAACAATTGTTTCAAATGAAGTAATTGATCTTAAGAAAGAACAAGACATGGTTGTTAAATGGAAAATCAATCATAAGTTGCTTCAAGATAAGCTCATGTCGTGCATATATCTCAAGTATATCAGTTCATTTGCAGTTGTCTTTTTGATGCTGTCATTAGTAATGTTTTCTACATGGATGATAGTGGCTTCAGTAAGATGTAGCAGGGTTCAAATGGCTAACAATATACTGTCAGTTTCATGATTGTGTTACAGTTGATCTTGGAGACATGTGCACAGGACAGAGTTCAGAGACAGCGGACAAGCCGGGTGGCCTATCCTGAGCTTGCTGACTGGTCAGTAACCTTTTGGGGACCAAAAGGTCTTTTTGTGGGGAGGTGTGATCCGAAATCGGATCCAAAAGCCTGACAGGGTTTAAAAATGCTCAAAAATGAAAGTACTCGGAATCCAATGAAACCAGCGCCATTGCGTCCGTCTCATCTTCCTGATTCCACCAATATGTTTACTTCGTCAAACGGGCTTTGTATGAGAAATTTATCGCGTTCTGATCGAATGACCAAACAGGTAAAAATTCAAAGGTCAATTGGTCAAAAAGTCAATGCTGATGTCAGCATGACATCAGCATGCTGACTGTGCAGTAGATGACGTGGCACTCTCTGGCTGGTGGTGATTGGGTAGGTTCGCTGACAGGGAAGACATGTGGCAGGCAACTGGACCAATCAATAGTTGACAAATGGCATTAATCCGTCGAATGGGGAGATGCCATGTGGCCCAGTCATGGGCAGCCACGTGGCACCCAGTCAAAGTCTAAGTGGCAAGTTATAAAAAATTAGTTGGGGTCCATGGGTTTCGAACCCACAACCAACACCAACCAAGTGATTTGGGAGAATCTTTTATCAACACGCCATTATATGACTTGTTAAATATGGCATGTTTAAAATTATATAAAGTGTAAAATGTAATATGGTGCAAAAAGGAGGGGGCTGGGGATAAGCCCCAACCCGTGGTCACGTAACCCCCATACACCCGGGGGCGCGGGCATCACATACGGGAGTTTGGGATAAGGGGGCCAGCCCCTGGTCCTGTGCCACCATATAACCACCACCCAAATGAATCCAGGGCTATCCCTAAATAATATGTGTAGTTATATATATAGTTAGCCCGTGGTTCTATTCTTATGTAAGAGACCAGGAGTTGGAGCGCAAACAAAGGGGCCAATGCTTAGCCTTTGGGCTAGCGCTTGGCCACATGGCCAATATGACCGAGGAAAAGGGGGCACGCCCCCAGCCCTAGGGGCTTATCGCTGATTTCTAACTAAAATGGGTTTTATACTATAGTTTTGGGATTTTTAATTAATATTATGCATGATATTAATGGATTTTCTCCATTTTTGGGAGATATTGGGCATTTTTGGAGCCCAAATTTTGGGAGGAAGTTGGAGATGAGCAACCAAATTCAAATTTATATAAAATAGGCCTATTTTCGGCCATGAGGACAGTCAATATGTAGTCGGAGCAGAGTTATGCTGAGGAGAAGCCAAGCCAAATCCATTTTTATGTAGGGAAGCTATTGACGAGCAGACGCTGTTGGGCCATTTATGGGAGCTCCAGATGTCCATTTTGCGTGCCGTTTTCTTTGCAGGTTTCTTGAGATCTGGAAGAACATGATCATATCATTCTTGTAGCCATTTTGCATTGCAGCGATGTATTTTTGAGCTTTTGAACAGAAATAAAGAAGCCTCCCCCACAGAGACAAAGGCCCGAAGACATAGGCAAAGTTGTGCCGAACTCCGTTATCAATCTGCGTGTTATGGTATGTTGTCTATTATTTCATTTCAGATATGCATATGTGTATATGGCTTTCATAATTCCTCTTCTTTCCTCATTCTTTCATTAAGTTTTTTCAAATGGTTAATTAACGCATGAAAAATTAAAACTCAACCATAGTCATTAAAAGATCCTACGGATCACTACGAACACATGAACAGGGTTGTGGCCAATAGAGCTATGGAGGGATATGTTGTAGCTATGTTGAACATAAGGAAGGACTTCATCCCATGTGTGTGGATGTTTGGAATTATACATTCATAGGATATGGACAATCATGATGTTGACTACCTTTGTTTGTCCATTAGTCTGTGGGTTGAAGGTAGTCGATTTGGTCAGCTTGTTGTCCATGATCAGCCATAGGTTAGACCAAAAGGTGCTTATGAACCTATTGTATCGATTAGAGATAATAGATTTTCGTAGCCCAAAATGAACCCAAACATGTGTGAAGAAGAACTTGGCGGTGGCCTCGGTTGTGATGCTCTTCTTGCAGGGTGCCAAAATTTCCATATTAGAGAATCGATCAATGACCATGAAGACATAGTCATTCCCATGCTTTGTTGAAGGTAGAATGGACATGTAATCCATGGATATGGACTCCCAAGGCCTATCCAGAGTAGTCAGAGGGGTGTATAGCCTCTTTTTCTTGATGGAAAGCTTGGCAATAACGCAAGCGGTGTAGGATATGATGTACTTTAGAACATCTTGTTGATGGTTCGACCAATAAAAATGATTATGTAGTAACACCACTGTATTTTCTACAGCAAAATGTCCCCCTTACCCTTTGTAATGAGATTCCTAGATCATATTTTCATGCTCTCTTTAAGGAACACAAATATGGCTCAGATGACATAATAATCCATCCTAGAGATAAAAGTTGGGAACTGTTTTTCCTGCGCTCAATTTCTAATAAGAAGTAGAAAAGTTAGAGTCATTATTGTATAATTGTGGCCATATAGATGTCTCATGTACACTAGAGTTAAGAACTGTGGTTAGTGTTTCCACCGGGGGTCGACTGGGGAAATTTGTGACATGGTTGGTGCTACCCTTCTTGTACTTGATATTCAAGAGGAATTGTTGCAGGTATGCGGACCACTTCTCATGGAGATCATTTTGTAACTTTCCTTGTGTTTTCATGAATTGCATGGGCCTGTGAGCAGTGTGGATGATCATTTTGTAATTCTTTCTATTGGGGCATGGAACACACAAAATTGGCCTTCGCACCATGCATGGTCACCTATATTAGGACCCAAGATATATGATAGAACCCCAACAAAAACTGTCGATATAATTTAGCAAGGACCAAGAAGTTTTAGAGCTTGGTCATTGTTTTTGGGGCCGACCAATGATGGATGACTTGGATCTTGGCTGGATCCACATGTACACCCTGATCATCTATGATGTGTCCTAAATATTGGATTATCTGCATGCCGAAGGAACCCTTTTATGTACTATGTTGTCATTGATGTAAAAGGTTTGATGTCAAGTATTTTCATAGTAATATCAATTATGTATTGATTGTTGTATCATGTGGTCATGGATGTAATTGATGTCAGAGGGTTGAGGTGTCATAGTGATGTGTTGTATTTGATGTAAAGTTTGATCATTGTATCATTGATGTCTTGTCATGGTTGATAGGAAGTACCAAATGGATGAACTCCAAAGTGGTTCCCTTATGGTGAAATCCCTCATTGGAAGACACTTTGCGAAGTCCAAATGGTTAGGTGGTTGAGCAGTCTTAGCAGTGTGGTTAGGGAACCCAAGTTTGAATGAGGAATAATGTTATGAAGATCAATAAATTTTCTAGTGAGACTATTCTAGATGGATGGTCCTCATAATTCCATTTCTGACAATATTTGGAACCTCACATAACTCCTCATGGTTAAAGAGTTATGACCTTGTGAAGTTGGAGAACCCTTATGAGTTGTCTAGAAGCCTCTAGAAGGTCAAATAAGTCAAATTATTCTAGAATCTCTTAGAAGAACTTGACCAGTCAAATTGGTTAGTCATGGGTTAAGTGGTTGCAACAATAAAACAATTAAAAATAAATTAGTTGCAACTAAAAGTGGAGAGTTTACTATTTGTGGAAAAGTGGTTGTAAGTGGGCAAAGTGGAGAAAGTGGGTTGGCCCCAAAAGAAGGAAGTTGGTTAAAGTTGGTTAGAGGATAAACCCTAGAGGAAGCTACTTGGAGAAGTATAAATAAGAGAGCAATGGTATCTTATGGGGTGAATCTCTTGAGTATATTGAAGATATATTTTTTGTGAAAGATTAATTGCAGGTACTAATGGATGCATAAAAAGTTCCACAAGTCTGAGGTAGCAAGAATGTTTGATGGAGAAAGACTCTGAGGTTCATAAAAACCTAGTTTTTTTAATATGTACGTGGGATGCAGTGGGCCAGAGAACATACGTACATGAGATGAAGGAGAGAAGGGTGCATATAGTTGGAAAGAACATGAAAATCTTGAGTAAGTACTGGTGCCAGGTTCCTGAAGTCTAAAGCAAGTTCCCAGAACAATAGTCTATTGGTTAAGATATGCTACAAAAGATATGGTATAGTTATATGTTATATTGATTCTTAGATTTACTCATGGTATGGTAAATTCTTGAAGCATTCTTTGTATGGTTGTTTTGATGTTTGGATATGGTAGATGGTGACTGATCAATTGAGTACTTCAGTTCGGATATGATTGAGAGATATCTACGATCTATGATGGTGTATGCATGAGGAACATGCATAGGTTGTGGGATGGTGTATATGTTTTTTTGGATGGTACAGGTTGGGTAGTGATAGGCTAGTTGTAGTGACAGGTCACAAGTGGATGTGACAGAGGAAAAAAGGGTCTGAAGGGACAAAAGTTTGAAGTTTTAAAAAACCTAGTTTTTGAAGGTGTACGTAGGTTGACAGAAGGAAGAATGCGTACATCTGCGTGATGAAGTATAGTTAGGTGTCGTACATACACGCGTTGCAATATAGATAGGTTGTGTACTTGTTGACATATTGGATTCTGTCTACAAGTTGGGTTTTGTACTTAAGGATTGGATTCTTCTTCTCAGTTGGTGCTGAGATCTCTAGGCTGGGTCTTGCAATGATATTTGGTGCTCTCTTTGAGTTTGTGCTCATTTAAATTGAATCTGATAAACCCAAAGGATTGTAGTATGTAATACAAAAAAATTACATATATATCTTGTGTTCCTTGTGTTCTTTATGGTGATGGTTTATTGATGATGTATGTTGGTGAGATATGTTTACATACAAAAAAATAGTTGTGAATGCAAGTAATGAATAATGAGTAATTGGTTATTAATAACTAAGGTGTTTTGTAAATAATTGTAAAAAGAGCCCTACATTGATTCCCCCCCCCTCTCAGTGTGGTCAGTGTGTCCAACAATTGGTATCAAAGAAGACCTTCACTGTAAGACTTACCATCTTGAAGGATCTCCATGGACACACAAATGGATGAACATGAAGTTTCCCTCTTTGATAAGACATATTACTCAAGATGTAATCAAGTTGGACACATTGTTGCACATTGTCATATCACGAGATGTTATAGGTGCAATGGGTTTGGCCACAAAGATCAGGATTGATGGAATTCAAGGGGAAATTCAATGAGGAGTGATTCATATAGCATGGAAAGAAGAGAACATGTAAATTGGAAGGATTTTTTTTTTTTAAATGATGGAAGATTAGAGTACAAGTACAGAGAAATCAGGACACCTTCTGTTGGTCCTAAGGTTTGCACCTGACTGCTAAAGGGAAATGCTAGACCACCTATTAGTTTAGAATGGTTGTTTCTTTTAATTGTTTTTGTTGGTTGGTCAGAGGGTTTTTCTACCAAGACAAAAGAAAGGTTGGGTTGGAAAAATGATATGGATTAGGGTCCTCCTTAGCTGGTGGAACACTAATGACATACTAGTGAAATAATAGAAGACAAAGGGCAACAACAAACTACTCAATGAATAATCTGCTGCAAGAAGTTCAATACTTAAAATATCATTTCAAGACATTAAACATGTATGAAAAACACAATTACTCCCACAGGTTGCAATAAAAACAAATCTTCACCAAAGCATTAGTTGTTTGATAGGTTGCATATCAGTAAAAATAAGTTATACAATAGCTGAAAGAAAATGAAATGTACTTTGCACAAATCAAAAAATGTATTCAAGATAAGAATAAAAATACATGAAGATTTGAATTAAACACCGTCATAAAGAGTATGTTCACCAGGTAGAGAGATTTAATCCATGCATAGAACAGGTCCAACCAGTATGATGTAGTGTTATTCTTTCCCAAAAGATCTGACCCTCAAAACATTCAAAGACCCCCTATTTAACAAAGTTGTAGAGGTTCTCGTCCTTAGGGTACTGCGACCTAATTTAGGTAACTATTTGTAGAACAAATTATTAACTTCTCTAAGAAACTAGACTTAATCAAAATGAGTGGTTCTTATCACACACAAAATACCACTCTTGTATCTAATATAAGAAAATGATGGAATTAATCAACTAAAAACTACTACTGTCTCTGAGACAGAACTGATGCATGCACTGGAGAAACTGAATGGTAAGAAAATAGGCCTTGGAGTGAAATAACATAGCTTTGTGTTGAGTAATGGCATGCCTGCAAGATATTGGAGGCTATTGGCGACAAGTGGCTGCATGAGCAGATCTCTGCTTGAGGAAGAGGTAGTTTGCTAAAGTGTTCTGGAACCAATCTGTGTCGACCTGTGACTAAGACTTAACTCTCTGTCTATTTCTAAGCTTTCAGAAGTTAAGAACACTCCCTCTCGACTGTAACTGACCCTTCTCCTCACTTTCACTATGATGACCTGGTTGTGAATATGAAGATGTAGATGCGAGCGTCTAATAGGAAGGCATGATGTGTGGATGTGATAGGTTATATGGGGAGTGGACGGGGGAACATGTGATGAAAATTGAGTGATAGAGGGAGTGTGAGTGGAGGTGATGTGGTGACCTAATGTCATATAAGTACATGATTAAGGAAGTTGTCGAGGGTGGTTTGTGTCCACACCGCTTTTGGGCCTACAATTCCCCACAAGCTGCCACGTACCCTTCCAACAATACCATGGTTCCAATTGCAGGACTTGTTTATAAAATTAACATTTAGGTAGTTTACGTCCCCACAATGAAGTGTGGCCATTGAGTTGATTACGATCTGTGATCCAGGAGATATTTACCTACTGCATGGATCAATGCTTCTTGTTGATTTGAGATTAATGGTCCAGATTCACTTCAGAAGTTTAGGCTTCGGGAGTTTTGAATGTGAGGCATGAAATTATCCTAAAGGAAAATCACCGAAGTGAATGATCTGCCTCCACGTGTCCTTGTTTATGGATGGTCTGAATTCACTTTGGAAGTTCAGGCTTCGATAGTTTTGAATGTGAGACATGACATTATCTTGGAGGAAAATTTCCGAAGTGAATGATCTGCCCCCACGTGTCCTTGATGATGGATGGTCCATATTCACTTCGGAAGTTAGGGCTTTGGGAGTGTCGAATGTGAGATTGGAAATATCTTGAAGGAAAATATTCGAAGTGAATGATTTACCTCTATGTGTCCTTGCTGATGAATGGTCCAGATTCACTTCGAAAGTTCAGGCTTTGGGAGTTTCGAATGTTGTTCCTGGAAATCTCCCTGAGTGATATGGGCCCAGAGTGACATGGTAGGATAGATGTCATATGATGTCACGAATACTGACGTGTCATGAAAATGGGCGAGTGATGCAACCAAATGACCTAGAATGAGTGCCATGTGTCATGACTAATGAGAATGCCATGTGTCTCAATTGATGGTTTCCCCGTGCTTCGACACTTCGGGCTTCGGGAGTTTGTAAATGTTGTTCTTGGAAATCTCCCAAAGTAGTAGGGGCCCAGAGTGACGTGGTAGGATCTCAGGACTTTGGGACTTCTAATATTTGACTCTTCAGCTCTTCGAGACTTCGACTCTTCGGCTCTTTGGAACTTCGACTCTTCGGCTCTTCGGCTCTTCGGCTCTCCGACTCTTCAGCTCTCCAACTCTTCGGCTATTTTGGACTTTGTCAATTCAGCTCTTCAATACTTCAACTATTTGGTTCTTCAGGACTTCGACTCTTCGGCTCTTTAGGAATTCATCTCTTTGTCTCTCCGGATCTTTGGGACTTCATCTCTTCTGGACTTTGGCTCTTTGAATCTTGATGTTAAACACCATGCTATTTCGAGACTTCGAATGCATGAAAACCTTCGATATGATTGGCCTGATGGATCTCCATCATCAAAAGTTAACCTATCTGTTCCCACAACCTGAGCCCAAAATTGAACTCTCTGGATTGCTACATTTGTCCAAGGGTGTTTCCCATGCATACAAAAAATTGGTTGAACTGTTGTGAGCTCAATCAATGGAGAACATGATGATAAGCATTTTGAACCAAATACGACATGTAATTATCCTTCAAGAAACAATAGAAACAAAAATGTGAAAAGACTCAATCAAGAAAGAAAAAAATAAGAAGCAAGTCACTCAGTAATGGGAAATTGTCTTAACCAACCAGAAGAGGAAAAATTGATGAAGGCATAGGGAAAGGAGGGAGGAGAGGCAGGGGTGTAGACCTAGGTTACAACATTGGCTCCAACAGGGGATAACTCATCCCTGTGAGGTGCTAAGAACTATAGATCAGTTCCTTGAGATTAAATAACTGCTCTTACCTTCAATTTCTTACCTATGTTTGTCTGCCATTTCTATGTTATCTTCTACTGTGTCTCAACCATGCATTTTATTGAATTAAAAAATGAGACTACACCCTAGTGCCTTTGTTGGGCTATGGAGTCTTTACTGAGACTTGAAACTATAACTAAACCCCAATGCCTTTTTTGGGCTATGGAGTCTTTACTGAAATTTTAAACTATAGCTAAACCCCAGTGCCTTTGTTGGGATATGGAGTCTCTTATTCAAACACGCTGCTGAAAACCAACACACTAAAAAACAAATCTGTGAACTAAAAATTAAATGCTCGAACTACAAGGTTATTCTATGACTACCTACTCTATTCATCTTAAAACTAACTCAATCATGTGTAATTAAACTTCCAATGAAAGTAAGAAAACATTTGAATGAGAACCGTAACTCTGTGCAGGTCACTATTTAGAATATTCCAAAGAGGATATATCAAATGCGACAAAAAAATGGCAGGCATTTGGTACTTATAGTTGCAAATGATGATCATGCTAAAACTTCCAATCTTTGGGATTTTGGAAAAATAAGAATCCATCCATATCACTATTGGATCATGGAACTCATGAAGAGCCTCCAACTGGTTGAGAGGAAAAAGTTGTTGTTGTGTAAGATATGATTTATAGACAAGACTGAGTTTCTCCTGTCCTTGTTTAAAATTCTCATGAAAGTCGTGTGATTCACAACCATAAAGGGCAGCAAAATACTCCTGATAGTGCTCATCTTGTTTTTTGAAATCAGAGGGTATGTCTTTTGCATTGCTGGTTTTTCCTTTCTCTAGCTTTAGAATGTCATCTTCAAACTTATAGATTTCATGTTGCTCAACAATTTCATAGGGAAGGGGAAAAACTTGCTCGTGACCTTCAACATCACTTTCCTCATAGTTAATCAAATATGTATGAGAACATAGAACAAGATATGTATCATAACAATGACTATTTGAGTCACCTAGAATAATGCAAGATATATCCAAAGCCTTGTTATCATCAATTTCATCATTAATGCAATTCCCAACATCATATTTTTGAATTAAAGGATCAGAAGAAGACTCATATGTAACTAAATCTTCCTCCACTTCATCAATGGAAAAGTCCCCTTTATTTTCACTACTAGAAGAACTAATAAGTGATTGTCGAATATGAGATTCAAATTCTTCATATTAGTTCTCAAAAAGTAAATCAACTGGAAAAAACCTTTTACAATGCTTGTTGAATGCAACATGGAACTGTTCCAGGGAGGAGATGCTAGAAGTGGGCAAGGATCGATACCACTCATGATCATCTCCCTCTAATGAGTACATGAACATCTTCATTAATACATCATCATGATGTATTCCCCATTGATTCATGAGTTCATGAAACTTGAGCAAATGCTCAGCAGGGTTGTCATCTCCATGTTCTCTAAATATAGGCAAAAAATCACTGCACTCATTTATAGTAGGAACAACATTTGGAAAACTAGGAACAACTAAGAAATTTAATGGACCAAACCTCTGAGCCAAGATGGCTTCCATCTCAAAATATGACTTATTAAAACTGTGGAGTTGCCACTGGATTCTTTAACCATGGAGTCACCAGGTGAATGATATGCAGTGTGAATGTGTCTGGTCTTTGTTCACCATAAAATATCAGATCTTATCGTTTTTGTTCCCCCAGTGAAAGATATTTTGTTACTCTGATCATGAGCAATGGCACCAGAAGATGTTGGTCCTAAGGTCTGCACCTAAATGATAAAGGGAAAATCTAGGCCACCTATCAGTTTAGAACGATTGTTTCTTTTAATATTTTTTGTTGGTTGGTTAGAGGGTTGTTCTACCAAGACAAAAGAAAGGTTGTGTTGGAAAAATGATATGGATTAGGGTCCTCCTTGGCTGGTGGCACAATAATGACAGACCAGTGAAATAATAGAAAACAAAGGGAAACAACATACTACTCAATGAATAATCTGCTGCAAGAAGTTCAATACTTAAAATATCATTTCAAGACATTAAAAATGTATGAAAAAAACAATTACTCCCACAGGTTGCAATAAAAACAAATATTCACCAAAGAATTAGCTATTTGACAAGTTTCATATCAGTAAAAATAAGTTATACAATAGATGGAAGGAAATGAAATGTATTTTGCACAAATCAAAAACTGTATTCAAGATAAGAATTAAAACACATGAACATTTGAATGAAACACCATCATCAAGAGTATGTTCACCAAGAAGAGAGCTTTAATTCATGCATAGAATGGGTCCAACCAGTCCGATGTAGTGTTATTCTTTCCCAAAAGATCCGACCCTCAAAAAATTCAAAGACCCCCTATTTAACAGAGTTGCAGAGGTTCTCTTCCTAAGGGGACTGAGACCTAATTTAGGTAACTGTTTATAGAACAAATTATTAACTTCACTAAGACATTGGAATTAATCAGCAAGAGTGGTTCTTATCACATACATAATACCACTCTTGTATCTAGTCTAAGAAAATGATGGAATTAATCAACTAAAAACTACTACTGTCTCTGAGACAGAACTGATGCATGTGCTGGAGGAACTGAATGGGCAGAAAATAGGCCTTGGAGTGACAGAAAAAAACTTTGTTTTGAGTAATGGCATGACTATGAGCTATTGGAGGCCATTGGAGACAACTGGCTACATGAGAAGATCTCTTCTTGAGGAAGAGGTAGTCTATTGAAGTGTTCTGGAACCAATCTGCGTTGACCTGTGACTGAGACTTCACTCTTTGTCTATGTCCGAGCTTTTAGAAGCTAAGCACACTCTGTCTTGACTGTAACTAACCCTTCTCCTTTCTTTCACTTTGATGACTTGGTCATGAACATGAAGACATGGAGGTGAGAATCCAATAGGAAGACAAGATGTGTGGAGGTGATAGGTGATATGGGGAGTGGTTTGGGGAGCAGGTGGTGAAAGTTGAGCAGTAGCAGGAGTGTGAGTGGAGATGAGTGGAGGTGACCTGATGTCATATAACCATGTGATTATGAAAGTTGTCGAGGGTGTTTTGGGTCCACATCGCTTTTGGGACAACAATCCCCCACAAGATGTCACGTACCCTTCCAACAATACCATGGTTCCAATTGCGGGATCGCTTTAGAAAATTAACGTCCAGGCAGTTTACATCCCCGCAATGAAGTGTTGCCATCGATATGATTATGATCTGTGATCCGAGTGATATTTACCTACTACAAGGATCAACAGTTCTTATTGATTTCAGATGAACGGTATAGATTCACTTCAGAAGTTCGGGCTTCAATATATTTGAATGTGAGGCATGAAATTCTCTCAGAGGAAAATTGCCGAAGTGGATGATCTACCTCCATGTGTCCTTGCTGATGGATGGTCTAGATTCACTTCGAAAGTTCACACTTCGGGAGTTTCAAATGTGAGGCATGAAATTATCCTGGAGGAGAATCGCCAAAGTGAATTATCTGCCTCCAAGTGTCCTTGCTAATGGATGGTCCATATTCACTTCGGAATTCCAGGCTTTGGGAGTTTCGAATGTGAGCTTGGAAATATCCAGGAGGAAAATTGCCAAAGTGAATGAGTTTCCTCCACGTGTCCTTGCTGATGGATGGTCCATATTTAGTTTGGAATTTTGGGCTTTGGGAGTTTCGAATGTTGTGCTTGTAAATCTCCTAGAGTGCTACGAGCCTAGAGTGACATGGTAGGATAGATGTCATATGATGTCACAACTACTGATTTATCATGGAAATGGGTGAGTGATGCAACCAAATGACCTGGAATGAGTGCCACATGTCATGAATGATGAGTGTACCACGTGTCTTAACTGATGGTTGCCACATGCTTCAACACTTCGGGCTTCGGGAGTTTGTAAATGTTGTGCTTGGAAATCTCCCAGAGTAGTATAGGCCTAGAGTGATGTGGCAGGATCTCGAGACTTTGGGAATTTGACTCTTTGGCTCTTCGGGATTTCGACTCTTCAAATCTTCGGGACTTCATCTCTTCGGATATCTAGCTCTTCGACTCTCCAGATCTTCGACTCTTCGATAATTTGACTCTTCGGCTCTTCGGGACTTCAGCTCTCTAGATCTTTGGCTCTTCGGCTCTTTGGGACTTTGGCTCTTCGGCTCTTCAGGACTTTGGCTCTTTATCTCTCTGGCTCTTTGGGAATTCGATTTTTTGGATCTATGACTCTTCATCTCTTGGGGACTTCAACTCTTTGGGACTTTGACTCTTCGGCTCTTTGGATATTATTCTCGTCGACTCTTGATGTTAAACCCCGCATGATTTCGACACTCCGAATGCACAAAAAATTAAAATTGTCGATTTGATTGGCCTGATGGATCTCTACCATCGGAAGTTAACTTGTCTGTTCACACAATCTGAGCCAAAAATCGACCGCTCTAGATTGCTATGTTTGTCCATGGGCGTTTCCTGTGCATACAAAAACTTGGCGACCTATTGTGAGCTCAATCAATGGATAACATGATGAAAAGCATTCTGAACCAAATACGACATGTAATTATCCTTCAAGAAATAATAGAAACATAAATGCGTAAAGAATCAATCAAGAAATAAATGATTAAAAACCAAGTCACTGAGTAATGGGAAAATGACTTAACCAACCAGAAGAGGAAAAATTGATGAAGGCATAGGGAAAAGAGGGAGGAGAGGCAGGGGTGCAGACCTAGGTTACACCACCTTCAAAAGTGGATGAGGAAGACTAAACAAGTAGAACAAGATGGAAACCATGAGGCAAGCTCAAGCCTTACTTTTTTTAAAGCATACACAGGTTCCTATGGAAGCGGTGACGTACATACATGAGGTGATCTATAGAAAGGTCCTATCCATACGTGAGCTAAATGAGGAACATGGCATGTACCTATGGTAAAATCCTCAAGAAGAGGGTTGTACAGATGAGTTGCAACATGGTTTGATTGTCTAACATTGTTTATGCATGATCTGAGATGGTTTGGTTCAGGATTTCATGATTAAATGCTTGTTTAATGAATGTATGGTGATAATATGTGGTTGAATGTTGGAGCATATGCTTGATGACTATCTTGAATGCATGGTACTAAACCTAGAGTGTGGATTGAGGCATTTTTCTACTAAGGAACAATGTTGGCTATGCATTTTCTCATTGAAATTATGGCATGTTGTCTATGGGACATATCATGTTGATGTGATGATAGCTATAGGTATATCATTGATCTATTGAGGCACACTTTAGTACATGTGTAGACATACTATTGGATGCTTAGTATTTGCTATAGTGAATGGTTTTCGAGGAAGATTTGTTATATTATTTGGATGGTACATATGAGAGTTCCATTCATATATCTTGTGATGTATTGTTTGAGGAATATTTGTTGGATATGTTGGTGCATGCATTTGGCATGTGGTTGACCTAAATATTGGGAAATGCAGTTTATGAGTTAATGAGGTGGTTATGTTAATGAGTCATAACTTGTTCTACAGTTGTTGCATGATTGGTACAGACTTGGTTGTTTGTTAGAGGCACTTGCTAGTTGTATAATTGACACATGGATTATGTATGATGTGGAATATGTGTATGGATATCTTGATTGTGGTTTGGTGCATGATTGATGTAGTTTCTTGGTATCGATGGTGACACATGTTTGGTGCATGGTTGATTCACTTTTTGATGGTATATGGTGTAGGATTGATGATTGATAATTGAAATACATTTTCTTGGCTTGTGACACTTGGTTTATGATAGAGTCATATCATGTGTGATATGACACTTTTTTGAGGCACGTGATCGGAACATGTTCTTGGCATATGGTTGATACACTTGATTAATGATATCATGTGGCATACATGGTTTATTTACATGGGTGTTGTGCATGGTTGGCACATGATGTACATGGTTGATGTTTTGCTCATGATTCTCTATTCATTGTTGACATATTTTTCTTCATGATGTATGGTATGGCATGAGTATGATGCATGGACATGTCCAAGGTTTTTCATAGGAAGAGAAGATCATCCTTGAGAATTTGATCTATGTTCTAGTTGAGTAGTAGCATTTTCAACAGAAGCATATTGCATTGGTAACATATTGTTCATCTTGCAGAGAAGATAGGGGGAGACATACCCACATGAGTATTTATTGTTTTTCCCATGATTGGTTTCAACAACATTATTATAGGAGAAGATATGATTGGAAGCCATGCCATCAACATTGCACAAGAGTGATATCCCTTGTTCAAAGGGGGAGACATTATTCAGAGGAAGCTAAGAGGAATCCAAATGGGGGGAGCAACCCCAATGAGATTTCAAGAAGGGGGAGTATCCCCAAGGATACAAATACCCTTTTCCATTTATCTCAAAGGGGGAGAGATAGCCACATTTATGTGGAGAGATGAATATTTATGAGGAGCATTTCCATGTCCAAGTGTTTCCATCAATGATTGGTTTTGACATCAATTCCAAAGGGGGAGATTGTTGTAACATGTTGTAATTGATGTCAAAGGATTGATTTCAATGGGTTTATGTCAAGTATTGTCATAATAACAACATTTATGTATTAATTGTTTTATCATGTGGTCATGGATGTAATTGATGTTAGAGGTTTGAGGTGTCATAGTGATGTGTTGTCATTGATGTAAAGGTTGATCATTGTTATATCATTGTATCATTGATGTCTTTTCATGGTTGATAGGAAGTACCAAATGGATGAAATCCAAAGTGGTCCCCTTATGGTGAAATCCATCACCGGAAGATGTTTTGTGAATTCCAAATCGTTAGGTGGTTGAGAAGTCCTAGAAATGTGGTTAGGAAACCCAATTGTGTTTGAGGAATAATGTTACAAAGATCAATGAATTTTCCTGTGATATTATTTTATATGAATAATACTCATCATGCCATTTTTGGTGATATGTGGAACGTCACATACCTCCTCACAATTAGATATTTATGACCTTGTGAAGTTGGATAACCCTCATGAGTTATCTAGAATCCCCTAGAAGGTCAAACCAAATATTCTGGGTTCGATCCCCAATGGAGTTTCCAATTATTCTATGGGGAAATTCCCACTAAACTAGATCTAAGGAATAGGCAAAGAGATATCTCCCTTAAAAGACTAAATTATCTCTAATCTACCCCAAAAAAATCTAGAATAAGTGATAAGAGAAAGAGAGAAGAGAAGGTTAATGAGTGTGTCTTGAATCCTTACAAATGATGTAGACCTCCTCCACTTGGTGTTTCCTCCTAGATCACAAATCTCCTCCCAAAACTGACCTACAAAGGGTGAAGAATACAATTCAAAAGAATATACAATCTCTAGTAGTCACTTTAAAATCCTAAATATAGGTATAAATTCTCAAACTAACAAGAACATGTCACATAGGGTTTTGGGACAAATATAATCTCTTTTATTCAAATTCGAGATGAAAGGTTACAACCTTTTCTTGCGAACACTACTCTATGAACCAAATCCAAGATCCTCTACCATGGCTCCAAGTAAATCAATCCCACATAATATTTTCACAACCAACATACCATCAAGAAAAGGCGGAATTTTTGCATAGGGAGAATGGATGGAGGGGAAAGATGAAGCTAAAACTCATAGCAAGATGCAAATCTTGGGCAATGAGAGGGAAATGATTTTGGTAGAGTTTTCTTATTATCTTGTTCATATGTCTAAATGACTCCACAAGACCTCTTTTTGTATGTGAAAAATATGGTTAATTGGTTTGGGGACGAGATAAAAGGGGTAAAATTGTTGGGAAACCCTCCATAGCCCGTAAACTCCATCAGAATCCATGCAATATTATATAGTTTTCAAATTTTGGAGGTACATGCGGGCTAACTAGCATGCAATAAGCATATGTACATGAGCTAACTAGAATGAATATCACATGTGTACACGGGCTATTAATGCAGCAGGGTGCGTACACTATCAAAAAAATGGATTTTTAGAAGGAAGCCTCCACAGTATTTTTGGAAAAGTATGCAAATGGATGGGCCAATGTCTTGGATGCATAGATGTGACATTTTTGGACTATAATAGATGATCCTAGAAGAAGTTGAACAATCAAAGTGGTTAGTCATGGGTTAAGTGGTTGCAACAAGAAAACAATTAAAAATAAATTAGTTGCAACTAAAAGTGGAGAGTTTACTATTTGTGGAAAAGTGATTGTAAGTGGACAAAGTGGTTAGAAGTGGGTTAGCCCCAAAAGAAGGAAGTTGGTTAAAGTTGGTTAGAGGATAAACCCTAGAGGAAACTACTTAGAGAAGTATAAATAATAGAGCAAGGGTCTCTTATGGGGTGAATGTCTTGAGCATATTGAAGATACATTTTTGGTGAAAGATTCATTTCATATATTCATGGATGCATCAAAAGTTATGCAAGTCTAAGGAGGCAAGGAAGTTTGACAATGAAAGTCTCGGAGGTTTAGAAAACCCTATTTTTTTGAAGATGTACGAGGGTCATAGTGGGCCAGGGCTTGTATGTACGCGAGCTGAAGGAGAGTAGGGAACATACAGTGGGAAAGAACATGAAAATATTTTGTAAGTGTTGGTGTCAGGTTCTTGAAGTATGAAGCAAGTTTCGAGGAAAATAGACTGCTACAGAAGATGTGGTATAGTGATATGTTATCTTGATGCTTAGATTTACTCATGGTATGGTAAATTCTTGAAGAATTCTTTGTATGGTTGCTGTGATGTTTGGATATGGTAGATGGTGAATGGTCAGTTGAGTAGTTCAGTTTTGATATGATTGAGAGATATGTATGATGAGTGATGTTGTACACATGAGGAACATGGATCGGTTTTTGTATGGTGTATATTTTTTTGTGGATGGTACATGTTGGGAAATGATAGGTTGGTTGCAGTGATAGGTCATAAGTGGATGTAACAAAGGAAAAAAGGATATGAAGGGCCAAAAGTTTGAAGTTTCAGAAACCCTAGTTTCTAAAGGTATACATAGGCTAATAGAAGGAAGAAGGCATACATCCGCGTGTTGCAGCATAGTCAAGTCACGTACATACGCGTGTTGTAGTATAGATAGGTCACACACCTGTTGAAAGATTGGATTCTATCTACGCGGTGGGTCTTGTAATTGAGTATTGGATTCCTCCTCTCAGTTGGTGCTGAGATATTCTAGCTGGGTCTTGCAATGAGAGTTGGTTCTCTCTTTGAGTTGGTTCTCATTTCAGTTGGTGTTGATAAACACCAAGGATTGTAGTCTGTAAGAAAAAAAGTTTACATATGTATCTTGTGTTCATTTTGTTCTTTATGTTGATGGTTTATTGATGATGTATGTTGTTGAGATATGTTTACATGCAAACAACTAGTTGTCAATGGCAGTAATGAATAATGAGTAATTGGTGATTTCTATCTAAGTTTTTTTTTTAATAAGTGTAATTAAAATATCCCTACACTGATTCACCCCCCCCTCTTAGTGTGGTCGATGTGTCCATCAATTGGTATCAGAGTAGGCCTTCACTAGAATCCTTACAAACTTGAAGGGGATCCATGGACACAAAAATGGATGAACATGAAGTTCCCCTCTTTGATAAGATAGATCACTCAGGATGCATAATATAAATGAAAGGTTACTTGAAGGAAAAAGGAAAAAGTGTTTGGAATAAATTTTTTTCTAGACCAGTTCCCTCAAATAATCAATCAAAATCTGAAGCAAAGAAGAATAATGCAATAACACTCAATACCATTTTAAATGGACTCTCAAATTATTTCAAAGAAAACATAAGAAAAAAGTCCTCCTCCAAGGACCTATGGCTGAAGCTAGAGAAGGTACATCAAGACAATTCCATCAAGGACAATGAAGGTAAAGAGTCTCCAAAATATTCTGATTCTAAGTGTGATGATGTTGAATTCTCTCCTACAAATAAAGAAGAATATTTAGAAGTAGTTTGTCTAGAATCAACTGATAGTTATCTTATAGATGAAGTGGAATATTTGTTGAAGATTAAAGATAAAGTTTTATCTAAGTTGGATGATATTATCTATGAAAGAGGAAATAGTTCAAATTATTTTGAGTATATTGAAAAATACACTAAGGAATCCCTAGAAAAGTACCCAAGGTATACCATGGCACTAGAGAAAATGCTCAAAGAACAAGAAGAAAGTAAAAAGATTCAATTAGAAGAAATCAAAAGACTAAAGAATGAAATAATTAGTCAAGAAGAAGAAAAGAAGAAGGCAGATGATAATATTAACAAAATCCTTGAAGTTAATGTCAATAGGAAGGCCCAAATTGAAGAAGCCAAAAGGATAGAGGAACTATTGAAGGATCAAATAAATGAAAAGGAAGAGTCATGCCATAAATTGGAAGCTGAAGTTGTTGATCTTAGAAATAAACTAGAGAAGTAAAACAATCACATCAAGTTCATGAACAACTCAACAATCTTGGATGAAATCCTAGATAGCCAAAGATATCCAAATGATAAATCAGGTCTCGGATACAACAAGGAAGCTACAGACTTTGATGTTGGTACTTCCAAAAAGCATGAGGTATGTCCTTCATTATTAAAAGTTGGAAGAAAAGTTGCAATTCAAGCACCTACAAAAAGAAAGGAAACCCTCATAAGAACAGAGCAAAGAAGACATAAAACAACCATATTTACATATCAAAAAAAATTCAGAAGAGACACTTTCAAGGTGGAAACCAAAGCAAAGGTATGAAAATGTTTTTCATGGTCACTGCTTCTCATGCAATGAATACGGTCACAAAGCTTTGGAATGCAGACATTATGCAAGGAGAGATATTGGAAGATACCATAACATCCTATGATGTTGGAGATGCAATAAAGTGGGACACATTATTGCACATTGTCATATCATGAGATGTTACAATTGTAGTGGTTTTGGCCACAAAGCTCAGGATTGTTGGAATTCAAGGAGACAGTCAATGATGAGTGCTTCATATAGCATGGAAAGAAGAGAACATGTAACTTAGAAGGAAGACAATGTTGAAAGGATGGACCCTCATAATACAAGTACAGAGAAATCATGACACCTTTATATGTGGATCAAGAAGACTAAACAACCAGAATAAAATGACAACCATGAAGCAAGCTCAAGCCTTACATTTTTTTAAGCATATGTCGGTTCCTATGGAATAATTCGTGTACATACGCGGCACGATCTATAGAAAGGTATTAGATACGTGAGATAACTGAGGAACATGGATCCTACCTATGGTAAAATCCTCAAGAAGAGGGTTGTACATATGAGTTGTAGCATGGTTTGATTGTCTAACATTGTTTATGTAGGATCTGAGATGGTTTAGTTCAGGTTTTCATGATTACATGCTTGTTTAATGAATGTATGGTGATAATATGTGGTTTAATGTTGGAGAATATGTTTTATTCCTATCTTGGATGCATGGTATTAACCCTAGAGTGTGGATTGAGGCATTTTTCTGCTAAGGAACAATGTTGGCTATGTATTTTCTCAATGAATTTATGACATGTTGTCTATGGGACATATCATGCTGATGTGATGATAGCTAGAGGTATATCATTGATATAATGAGGAACACTTTTGGTACATGTTTATAGGTATTATTGATTGCTTAGTATTTGTTGTGGTGAATGGTTTTTGAGGCAGATTTGTTATAATATATGTCTGGTACATATGAGAGATTCATTGATATATCTCGTGATGTATTGTTTGAGGCATATTTGTTGGGTATATTGGTGCATGCATTTGACATGTGGTTGAGCTACATATTGGGAAATGTAGTTGATGAGTTGATGAGGTGGTTATGTTAATGAGTCATAACGCGTTTTATAGTTTTTTCATGATTTCTACAGACTTGGTTGTTTGTTAGAGGAACTTGCTAGTTGTATCATTGACACATGGATTATGGATGATGTGGCATATGTGTATGGATATATTGATTGTGGTTTGGTGCATGGTTGATGCACTTTCTTGGTACCGATGGTGACACATATTTGGTGCATGGTTGATGCACTTGTTGATGGTATATGGTACATGATTGATGCTTGATAGTTGAAATACATTTTATTGGCTTGTGACACTTGGTTTATGATAGAGGCATATCATGTGTGATATGACACTTGTTTGATGCACATGATTGGCACATGTTCTTGGCATATGGTTGATACACTACATTAATGATATACTATGGAATACATGGTTTATGCACATGAGTGTTGTGCGTGGTTGGCACATAGTATGGAACAAGATGTACATGTTTGATGATTTTCTCATGATTCTCTTTTCATTGTTGACATATATTTTTCTTCATGATGTATGGTATCACAAACGTATGATGCATGGAAAATTCCAAGGATCGCCATAGGAAGAGAATATCATCTTTGAGTAGTTGACCTATATTCCGGTTGTGTAGAAGCATTTGCAAAAAAAGTGGATTGCAGTGGTAGCATATTATTCATCTTACAGAGAAGATAGGGGGAGACATACCGATAGGGGGAGTTATTCTTATTACCATGATTGGTTGCAACAACATGATTCTAGGAGGAGATATGATTGGTAGTCATGCCATCAACATTGCATCAGAGTGATATCCCTTTTCCAAAGGGGGAGAGATTATTTAGAGGAAGCTCAAAGGAATATGGATAGAGGGAGCATCCCCAAGGAGAGTTCAAGCAGGGGGCGAAACGCCTAGGAGAGAAATACCCTTTTCCATTGATGTAAAAGGGGGAGAAATAGACAAATTGATGTTGAGAGATGAATATTTATGAGGATCATTTCCATGTTCAAGTGTTGGCATCAATAATTGGTGTTGATATCATTGTTGGTGTTGACATCAATGCCAAAGGGGGAGAATGTTGTACTATGTTGTCATTGATGTCAAAGGATTGATTTCAAAGGGTTGATGTCAAGTATTGTCATATTAATATCATTGATGTATTGATTGTTTTATCATGTGGTCATGGATGTAATTGATGTCAGAGGGTTGAGGTGTCATAATGATGTGTTATCATTTATGTAGAGGTTGATCATTGTTATATCATTGTATCATTGATTTATTGTCATGGTTAATAGGAAGTACCAAATGGATGAACTCCAAAGTGGTCCCCTTATGGTGAAAGATCTCATGGGAAGACACTTTGTGAAGTCCAAATGGTTAGGTGGTTGAGAAATCCTAGCAGTGTGGTTAGGGAACCCAATTTGTTTTTACTAATACTGTGATGAAGATCAGTGGATTTTCTAGTTATACTATTCTAGATGGATAGTTCTCTTCATTCCATTTTTGGTGATATGTGGAATGTCACATAACTCCTCACAGTTAGGGAGTTATGACTTGTTGAAGTTGGAGAACCATCATGAATTGTCTAGAAGCCCCTAGAAGGTCAAAGAAGTCAAATTATTCTAGAATATCCTAGAAGAAGTTGACAAGTCATACTGGTTAGTCATGGGTTACTTGGTTGCAACAAGAAAAAAGTTAAAATAAATTAGTTGCAACTAAAAGTGGAGAGTTTACTATTTTTGGAAAAGTGGTTGTAAGTGGACAAAGTGGTTAGAAGTGGGTTATCCCCAAAAGAATGAAGTTGGTTAAAGTTGGCTAGAGGATAACCCATAGAGGAAGCTACTTGGAGAAGTATAAATAAGAGAGAAAGGGTCTCTTATGGGGTTAATATCTTGAGAATATTGAATATATATATTTGGTGAAAGATTCATTGCAGGTACTCATGGATGCATGAAAAGGCCCACAAGTTTGAGGAAGCAAGGAAGTTTTACGACAAAATTCTTGGAGGTTCAGAAAAACCTATTTTTCTAAATATGTATGTGGGACATAGTGCGACAGGGTGCATACGTATGCAAATTGAAGGAGAGAAGGGCACATAAATTTGGAAAGAACATGAAAAGTTTGAGTAAGTGTTGGTGGCAGGTTCTCGAAGTCCGAAGCAAGTTCCTAGAATAGTAGTCTACTAGTTCATATCTGATGCAGAAGATATGGTATAGTTATATGTTATCTTGATGCTTTTATTTACTCATGGTATGGAAAATTATTGAATCATTCTTTTTAAGGTTGTTTTGATGTGTGGATATGCTAGATGGTGACTTTTCAGTTGAGTAGTTCAGTTCTGATATGATTGCGAGATATCTATGTTCTGCAATGGTGTATGCATAGGTTGTTGGATGATGTAGATTTGTTTGTGGATGGTACAGGTTGGGTGGTGACAGGATGGTTGCAATGACAGGTCAAAAGTTGATGTGACAGAGGAATAAAGGGTCTAAAGGGCCAAAAGTTTGAAGTTTTACAAACCCTAGTTTCTAAAGGTGTATGAAGGTTGACTGAAGGAAGAACGTGTACATCTGTATGTTGCATTATAGTCAGGTCACATACATACATGTGATGCAATATAGAAAGGTCATGTACCTTTCGACATATTATATTCTTTCTACAAGCTAGGTCTTTTACATGAGGATTGGATTCCTCTTCTGAGTTGGTACTGAGATCTACAAGCTAGGTCTTGCAATGAGACTTGGTGCTCATTTCATTTAGTGTTGATAAACCCCAAGGATTGTAGTATGTAATATACAAAATTTACATATATATCTTGTGTTCCTTGTGTTCTTTATGGTGATGGTTTATTGTTGATGTATGCTGTTGAGATATGTTTACATGCAGAAAACTAGTTGTGAATGGAAGTAATGAATAATGAGTAATTGGTGATTGCTAACTAAGGTGTTTTGTAAAGAAATGTAAAAAGACCCCTACATTGATTCACCCCCCCCCTCTAAGTGTGGTCGGTGTGTCCAACACACTTTTGCAAATTGGAATATAACTTATGTTGTCACAGGATGCCCAATACCCGATGAATATGCTCTAAATGTTCCTCCCAATTTTTGTTGAAGATAGGGATGTCATCCAAATATAAAACCACAAAGGAGTTTGTGAATGGACATAATATATCATCCATCATCAACATGAATGTAGCTGGGGAATTAGTAAAGATGATAGGCATAACCAACCACTCGAATAGGGCTTCTTTGGACTTGAAGGATGTCTTCCACACATAATTTTTGTCAATTGACATCTGGTGGTAACTTGACTTCAGATAAATCTTATTGAAAAACTTGGTTCCCTTGAGCTGATTGAGAAGACCATAAATCTAGGGAATTGGGTATCGGTTCTTGAATATGATCTTGTTCATGTATTTGTAATCAATACAAAGTCTCCATGTATTTTCCTTCTTCTATAATAGAACAATTGGGCTACCACAAGGTGAGGATATTGGTCTAATGCGGCCCTTCAAAATTAGCTCTTGGATCTAGCGTTTGATTTCTTCATTCTCCATAACAGAATGCATGTATACATGGCCTTTAAGTAGAGGAGAAATGTGTGTCATATCAATTGGGTGCTTTACCCGACATTACACAGACACCCTGGTAGGTGAGGTGAATATGTCTTTGTACTCATCAACTATTCCTTCCACATGTTGTTTTTGGGAAGAGAGACCTCATGTAGTGGTTTTGATGGTTATAGTAACCTTCCATTCACCTTTCGATTGAAAAATACAAAATAAAAATATCTCGGTTTGAGAAACCACCTTTCTTCTCTTCTTTGCAGAGATCAAAGAGACCGAAATATTTGGGATTGCCTCTAATACCCTGTAGAGTTGATATACCAAAGTAATAATGACAGTATGGGGCCTAGATTCATAAAAAACATGACACTTCCTCATATATGGTTGTCCTGGAGAAACGTCACAAAATTCAAGTGGGGAAACATCACATAATACATCATCTTTGAAGGGTTTTATGTCATAGTTCAAGCGACATTGATGGCTGACACAAATGTCCTATCCCTGGTTGAGCCAACCGATGGTGTATGGTTGAGGATGTTGCGTCGTTTTCAAGTTAAACCTATTTTGATATCAGGTTATTCTGGTTACCACTATCAATGATGAAATGGAGTGGGGTTCCCTTCACCCACATCTATGAGTGAAAAAGAAGCTCCCCTTCTTCAATCTCCTCCAGTTCCTTTAGATGGACTTTTGTGATAATGATGGTGACACTAGGTTCGACATCAATGATTTGTTTTCCCTTTTCTAGCTCTAAATCAGAGTTTGAGTGAAAATTTGACACTGGGGCTTTCATCTTAGCCATAAAAGACTGTTTGGAGCGACATTCATCAGTATTGTTTCAAGGGATTTTGTGGAACCTTCACCATTTTCCATTGTCCTTCTTCGACCTCCCATTACCCTTATTTGTTGGTGGATTGGGTTGGTTATCCTAGGGTTGTCCATCCTTGTTATATTCTTTGGCCTAGGAGTTAGGGCCACCCTTACCATACTTTGTTTTTGCAGATTTGCAGACCCGAACTCCTGCTTGTTCTACTACTTGAATTTCTGCTTGATTTTGACAACATATCAATAAGCGACTCCCAATAACAAGATGTCCATAAAATCCATTATGTTTTGAATGTACTTGTGTAGAGACCCATTGTATCAAATTCTGCTCGGAGTATTTGATACCCATATTGGTGTGTAAGGTATGGAAAATATTTGTGAACTCCGACATTATTTGGCCCCTCTCTTGGCACAGTGTGGTCCATCTCATGTACTGGTCATCATAACTTCCAACAGGGTAATATTGTTCCTTGAGGGAATAAAAAAAAACCTCCCAAGTGGGTCCTAGCCAAAAAATTCTAGAATCATCCTCGGCATGTTGCTCACAGTAAGTCTCCTACCAATATCTGACATGGGGAAGGGACTTAAGGAGAAGAAAGGTGATCCTTTCACTATTGGAAAAATTGTGGATAGATAAATAACCCTCTAGTAGATTTAACCATTTTTCCAAAGCATAGAAATATAAATGGCCTTCAAATAAAGGAATATAAAAGTTAACTTGTACCTTTAATGGAAACACACTTCTAAAGTGAATACTGGTTTAAGGTGCATTCGTTGTTTCCAATAGTCGTCGAAGGATCTGGGAAAAATTATCCATCGTCTCGTTCCTCTGTCATGCGAGGGATTCCTTGAGCAATAGTTTGAAAGGATATTCTATCCTTTCATCCCTCTTTTATTCCTCCATGGAAGGTCTCTTCGGCGTGAGAGAGTGGTTTTCCTCAAGAGATACAAGCTCAAGACCCAACTCTCTATACCCTGACCTCGTTGGGGACATGCATAAAGGACAAAAAGGAGAAGACCGCTTTGATAGCATTGATACAGATTATTTTAAGAACAATATGAAGGCAGAGATATAATAAATAATTACATAAAGATAAGGAAAGGAACATAGTAATAGAGTACAACTCAAATTATGTTAATGATTGCCTAAAATACAAAAGACTATAAAATGCAAAAGCACACAAGCTAGCTAGAATGATGGTATATTATTTATGAGAAGAGATTTGTTGGCTATGCTCATTCACAAGAAGATAGTTATAATGAGGCTCTAAAGGAAGTTTTAACATAAACACTAAATGAAAAAACTCTAAACATCTAAATCCCTAACCCTAGGAAATGAAGCTCTAAAAGTCATGCGGGCCCCGATGGAGTAAGTTGGTACATCAACTTCCTGGGGTCATAACTTTTGCATACGATCTTTGTTTTAGGTGAAGACCAACTATTTGGAAAGAACTGTATGAGGAATACAAATGTTTCCATCACACTTTGGCTAAATCATATAGTGTGACTATGGCGTGCCAAAAAATGATGTTTAGGGCCTCAAAACGACCCTAGAAGCTTAGGGCCCGAAAAACTAGGAACAAAATGAAAAAAATGGAATTGGTATTTGAGCCAGTGGAATAAGTGTGTGGCCACCAATATCCACCTAGATCAATTCCACCATTGAGAGGAAATGAAATATCATGGTAATTTCCAAAAATTGGAAATGTGTGGAATCTACCAATGGAGCTATCCATCTCATAGAGAACACTATAAATAGGGTGTTCGTGAAAATAGAGTGAGCATAGGTGATTTCTTGAGATACTATAAGCATAAGATTAGGTATCACAATGAAAATCAGTTTGGTAATTTTTTTTTATTTACCCTTATGCAGTGTGCCAGATGAAAATTTTACACACTGGTTGATAAGATTCAATAGCACAGGTGTGCTTTGATTAGTGCTTGTTATTTTTTTATAACTTATGAAGGTACATTTCAACATATGATAACTATTGAATTATGTTTTAGTTTCACACCAATGCATATGTACAAAAAAGGTGCACGAAAAAAATCTCTATAAAATACTGCATCCATTAACATCCTTTGCTTTGAATAGTGACGGTGCATTTCAACATTTAAGCATCGATGTGGTATGTTTTATGTACCCATTGGAGCGTATGTACCTTAAAATATGAACCTATAAAAAAAAACTCCACAAAAAACTATGGTATCTCACCTCTTCTAACAACCTCTACTATAAATAACTAAGGGATAAATTTTTCAAGGAGGTTTCATAAAAACATCGTCTAGATGGTCTTCTCCTTGTAGTTTCTAATTCGAGGGTAGACATGAATCCCCAATTATTCGGAGAGTAGATGATAGAAATGAAGTAAAGTTGGTGCATCATCCCTAGCCCCAAGCTGGGATATGCCACACAAAATTCCAACTCTGAAAATTCTTTGCATATGTACATAAATGCAGTCCTATGCAATTCTACATTATTTTAAACTTAATCATAATTGAAATAATAAAAATCCATAACACTAAAATCATAATTAATAACACAACATTTAAAATAAACACATGAAATACACTTATCTTATGAATAATCCATCAACTATGTCTATACCTCAGACGTTCCTCCCATCCATAGACTCTTCTACTCATAAACTCTGAGCTACAGGTCACCCTCGAGTTGAGGCTAGAAACTCCATCAGGGAAGGATTTCTAAGCTATAATAAGGTCTAAATAACATAATAAAACTCATGGCAGGGTGACCACTACTACAACTAGCCTACAACCTCTAATTTCCCATAACATGTCCCACCCTAGAAAGTGTGCCCCTTCTCTTCTCAACAGTCCTTCGAATGCCCCACTTCCCTTTCAGGGCTTCAATAACAGGTCAAGCACAAAGTCTTGGAGCTTTGTAGCTATTACCCAGTGCATAAGGAAATCAATTCCTAGTAGTTCTCTCACCCAAATGTAATTCTCATGGGCCTAAAGACATACTTCTTCAACATCCACATAGGCCCGAAAAACTCCTTCTTTAGCTCATACCTCTAAGGAATCACTAGTTACATGAAGCTACCGAAGCTTCCAAGTACAAGTACGAATATGGAAGGCAAGAGTGAATGTGAGAGGGATGCGAGTGGTGAGTGAATGAATGGTAAGAATGATTGGAAAAGATGATAATTACACTGATTTTTCAATAATATATTTGCATGTTCCCAACTTGACACTTGTCATGTTGGGATCTACCTTGGGATCCACTTGTGGTTTGTACCCCCATCCTAAGAACTTAGGTTAAAATGTAACACAATTAGACTTTAGGAAATATTAATATAATATTCCCTTGGGATTAGGCCCCCTTGTCTTAGCCCCTCTTTATATACTCTTATCCCTCTTTCCCTTTTAGTGGAGTTTTAGGCCCCCATACTCTTCCTTCTGAGTTGGTCTGTAGTAGTGATGTTGGTTGTGGAGCCTGATTGTCTTCATGATTTATATGTCTTTGTTTTTAGCCATGTATATACCCCATGAAGACTGTACACCCCTCCACAAGGGGGGGGGTTTCCAGTGGGGGTTCGGGGGAGAATCCCCTGAAGGAAAAATTGCCTTGTAAATGTATATTTTAATTTAATAGTAAATCTAGACCGTTCATTATAAGGTCACAGATCTGATGGTATAATTTATGTTATTGTTTTTTTCCATAGAAGTAAGAGGTGTTCAATTCCAATAGTACCTTTTGTTTGAGTTGGGAGTTCTTACATAAATATAAGCAATCTTTGTATGGTAGTAAATACTTTTTCCATGTAAATGTATCTGATGCACTTGAAGCCTGCTTCAACCTTTGAATGAGAGTCCACACATTTCCTTAATTATTCCATTCATCCATCTCTTCTATTATCCAATCGGGTTGGATGATCGAGATAGCACAGAGAAAGGCCTCAACATATTCATCCTTTTTTGAAAGTGCATCTGCCACAACATTTTTCTTCCCTTTTTTGTAGATGATTTCAAAACCATAAGCCAACATCTTGGTCACCTATTTTTGTTTTTCTTCTAAATATAGTATTTGTACTATCATGATCTATTTTGACCTTGAAGTGCCTAACTATTAGGTAAGGGTTCCATTTCTTCAATGCATGTAGTATTGCCATCATTGCCTTCTCATAAATGAGTTTGTGTAAGTCCTTTCCCTTGAGTGGCCAGCTTTCAAAAGAAATAAGCCTTCCTTCTTGAATTAGAACAACACCTATACCATTTCCCGAGGCATCACATTCCACAATAAAGTTTTTTTTGAAGTCTGGTGTGGTCAATACATGAGATTTTCACATCGCCTCTTTAAGTTGTTTAAAATCTTGATTTTCTGATGGATTCCATGAAAATGAATCCTTCTTATTTAATTTCATTAAAGGTTCTTCTATTCTTCCATAGTTTCGAACAAACTTGTGGTAGTAACTTGTCAAACCCAAAAATCCTCTAATATTATTCAATGTTTTGGGAATCGACAAGTCCATCATGGCCTTAATCTTGTTAGGGTCTACCTTGACACCTTCATGATATACAATATGACCCAAATACTCTACCTACTTCACCCCAAAGAAACATTTAGATTCTTTGGCATATAGTTGTTGCTCTTTTAGTAGTTGTATCACCTTGTCAACATGTTGAACGTGATCCTCCCAAGACTTTCTATAGATTAGTATATCATCAAAAAATACTAACACAAATTTTGGAAAGAAGGGCTTGAAAATGGAATTGATCAACCCTTGGAATGTTGAAGGTGCATTTGTAAGGCCAAAAGGCATGACCAAAAATTCAAAATGGCCTTCATGAGTTCAGAATGTTGTTTTTGGGATATCTTCTTCCTTCATTCTAATTTGATGATACCCTGAACGAAGATCCAAATTTGTGAAGTAGATTTCTCTATGTAGTTCATATAACAGTTCATCAATGATGGGAATGGGAAACTTATCTTTAATAGTTATATTGTTGAGCTCTCTATAATCTGGACACATACACCATGAGTACCATTACCACTGGTGCAGAGTAAGAACTTTGGCTAGGTCCAGTAATGCCATCCTCTAACATTTATTCATCCATATGCTCGATTTCACTCTTCTGGGCATAAGGGTATCTATAATTAGGAGAACCACTCCCAGGAATAAGTTGAATAACATGATCATGATTTTGAGTGGGTGGAAGACCTATGGGTGTTGGCCCTTGACCAAGTTTTGAGGAACACTTGGTCATATTTGACCGCTTTTGGACTTCGACGGTCTGTCGAATATGGAGTGCCAGGTGAAGCAGAGATCACAGGATCTCGACCCACTTTTGGGACCCTTTTTAGGGCTTTGGGTTAATGTAATGGGAAAGGGACGTTGGCCCATGGGTTTACCCATGTTTTAGGCCTATTTTTTAAGGTATAAGTAGCTAAGCAATGTAAGAGAAAAAAGGAAAGATAAGCTAAGTGACAGAAAAGGCTTTGTGTATATTATGTGACCAACTTGCAGAGCTGAGTGCAAGTGTTGTAAGTGCTGAGTGCACAGATTGTAAGAAGGCTCTGTGCTAGATATACCCAGGGAAGGAGGATCTAGCAAGGTGTGCATAGATCTCTTGTCCTATGCGGACTACAAGTGTGAGATCTGTGTCGTAACATGATTGACCAAAGCTAATAAAGATGAAGAAGAATTTTTGGACATAGATCCAGGGTGGAGGTGAACCACAGTAACTCTGTGTGTTATGCTTGGTGCTTTGACCTAATGTGTTGGTTTCTTTCCATATGTTATACTTTGATATGATTATTATATGTGCTTTTCTATGATACTCTTAGATAGATCCACTTTGCTTTGTGCTTCTTATATGTATGGGTGTAGATCTGAAATATATGAAAGTGCTGAGTGCTAAACCTATTTTGTTGTTGCTAAGTGCTAACTTAACCTAGATCAAAGTGAATGTTGCAGTGGTCTGTGCCATCTGCGGAGTGCCTTGAAGTTTAATACTGATGAATGATATTTTCTAAAGTACTTGCTAAGATTAAGAATCACAGATCTGTGTCCAGCTAAGGTTGCAAACACCTGAGCCTTGCAACCACCCCTGCCTCTACCTTGGGTGAGACATCATCTACTTCACAGGTGTTACCGAAAAAGCTGATAGTTAGGGTTTTTTTGGTTCGATGTTGAAGCGTTGAATCCTAGGTCTGCCCCTGTGCCAACAAATGGTTCCGTTGCTGGGACCTAAAACTGTGATTGCTGGGAACTGAGGAAGAAGAAACTTTGTGCAAAAGGAATTTATGTGCGTAGATCTGTCACCCTAGTGCACATCTTTTTACTCGACTTATGAAGCTTTGTGCCAGGAATAAGGTCAGATATGAAGAAAGGAATATTAGATTCGAAGAAAAGAAGCAAGATCTGAACGCTCTGTTCTATAAGAAAAGTAAAAGTAGAAATTTCTAAAAGAGAGAAGTCAGATATGTAGAAAAGAGGTAAGATCTGTAAGCTCTGTTCTCTAATAAAGGTAAGAATAGTCAAAAGTTCTTAGATCTGGAAGATTTGTGCTCTGTAGAAGTAAGATAAGTGAAATTTTTTGTTTCTAGAGCATGGATCTAGGTATGTTTGATATATTTTGTCCTAGCTTAAAAACTAGGGCATTAATAATTGAAAGGAAGTTTGATATGAATAGATTCGATAAATATAATAATTGATATGTTATACCTATGTATCAAAAGAATGTCTGGACTAACAAGTGGATGCAGGATCCTAGAAAGAAATTTTTGCAGGCTAGCCACTATGATCCTAGTGCGTAGTACAAGAAGAGTTGGGGTTCATTGAAAAGAAAGAGAGTATTAACTCTTTGTTACAGTTGCAAAAGACCAGGACATCTTGCTAAAGAATGCCTTGGGAGAAAACCTAATTGTCTCTGTTGAAAAGCTTTGGACCACGACATATTGGATTTCCCTAGAATGATGGCTAAGTTGGAAAGGATGAATAGGAATCAAGAAGACCAGAAGGCAGATCCAGAAAAGGAAGAAACCCAACAAGAATCAGAGAAAATATTAATACGGATAAAAGAAACCCTGAAGGAACATAAATATGTCCGATTACCAGAGATATTCAAAGAAAAGGAGAAAGTCAAAGCAAGAATAGGGGACTTCGACATTGATTGTATTCTTGATGAAGAAACAAAAGTGAAAATTATGCCAGAAAGAACTTGGGAAGCAATAGGAAAGCCTACCTTGATCCCTTCCCTAGGAGGAACAAATTTATTCAGAGGAAAGATAGTAAACCTATGTGGAAGGCTTGCCTAGATACCTATGACTGTCAATGGAACTTCGATAGAGGAAGACTTTGAAATTATTAAATTTATTGAAGACAGTGCCCCATTTAACATGCTCATAGGAAAACCTTGGATTGATATAGAACAAGCCAGACGAAAAGAGGAAGAAGAAGTTTTGGAATAGAGGAAGCAAGAGTTAAAATACTTTATGACTAGAAGGGTCGTGCACTTGATTGAAGAACATAAGATCCGGTCATAGATATTTAATACTAGCAACCTTGATGTCGAGGCTAAGAGAACACTAGAGGATCCAGAGAAGATTGAGTTACCTATTTTTGATACAAAAGAAGTATTACCCAAAAACCCTAGGAAAGGATTTCAACATCGCAAAGCAACTAAGACCATAGAAGGTAAGCATCAGAATGGTAAAAGCATTACTGAGACAAAGCTCATTGGGAAGAAGGCTAGAAACTTAAGAAAGGAAAGGGATAATACTATAAAGTTACAAGAGGTTCTAGAGGATACTTCGCAGAAAGAAAAATTGCAGAATTTGAGCTTCGTTTAGATATCAGAACAACGACATAGAGTATTTCACCATGACGAAGCAATATAGCCATTGGGGCCGATATATCCATTCAACTTCTGGTCCGAACGGGTAAGAAAGCAATAAAGTTTCTTCATACAACCATTGAAAAATGCCATAATGGGTCGAACAGGAGTTAATGAAGGATCATACCCGTTGCAAGTAGACCATTTCTAAGTTTCCCTACTTAGTCCATCATGCCATGCACCGAGAATGCCTTTTTCTAAGTGAGAATTTGAGCAAGAAACCTGAGATTAATTCACCCTGAGATCATTTCCTTGTCCCATATTATTCATTGTAGTCCCTGAATTATTTTCACACCCGAGCTAGCTGACCCAAGCTTGTATGTCGGACGAGCTCAGCGCTGCTAAGAAAGAAGTTGAAGAAGTTTTAATTGGCTTAATGACTGAGAGATTCATGTCAGAGTGATGAGTTTCTACAGGTGTACATGCATCGTCCTCAGGAGCATTTCCATCTTCCCCCTCCACTGCTCGACCAGGACCATCCCGACCACCTTCGGAAAGATGATCTAAGCTCGAAAATGACTTCACCACTGTGAATATGATCCCACGTATCTTTCCTAGATATATCCCGCCACTAAGTGGAAAAGAAAATCGAGACACTATACCCAAAGACTTTGACTATGCTTTGATCACTGCGTTACTCCCGAAAGGGGTGTGCGTAGTTCGTGCTGACCAGGATAAGCTCCCAGCGCTGAAATTTAGTGATTTTAACCTTGGAGATAGAAATGTTTACAGTATGCTAGCTCCTCACAAGTCATTAACTATCACAAAAGGGAGGAACCCTAATATTGTCCCTCATCAATGGACCCATAACCTTGGACAATCAACCCTCCTCAATGTAATGAAGATTCTGCATTTCGGGAGGCATCAGGAAGTGAATGCTTGCGTCAGATTGTTGTTTTCCTGCTACCATGAAGGATAATTATGGTTGGATTGTTGCATCATGGTGGATCCAATTATGATCAATCGGATCATAGGTCTAAGTATGCAGGGCCTTGACCCGTAGGAATTTTACCCTGGAAAGACTGCAAATCGCGCTCTCTCCCAGTGAATAAAATACACATATGGAAATGTAGAGAAGGGCACACGAGGCTACAAGGTAGCCTCCATAGAGAATGAAAAAGTGTGCCTTGGTTTCCAGATGATCGCAGAGAAGTTAGTCCACAAGAACAGACCCACACATGTGATTGTATTTGTATTTGACCTCACAGGGAAGTGGGCGGAGGGACTATAAATGAACTGGGTGAAGTACCTTGTGGATCAACTCGAGCTTAACTACAGAGAAGCACAAGACCAAGGTTATGAGTTCCACTTTATTTGGTTTCTCATACTCATCGCTTTCATCACCTGGGAGCTACCAGAAGGTGCCACTTTTTCATAGATCAAACCCTTCGAACCACTGGCTGTGAATTTTTGTACGATGTGGTACTCCAGTGACATGAACAAGTAGTGGAAGTACAATGCCATATTCCATGCATATTACAACCAATTAAAGAATGCAATCCATTCTACACCACACCTTACACCAAACACACTTCATAGGTTTAGACCTTTGATCAAATTCAGTGTGGACCGCCACTTCACCTATATCATAACATGCGCGGATGAGCACAAAAAACAACTCCAGTCATACTACAAGTTGACAGAAGAAGACTTGGATCATATTACCAAGGAATGGTCGACATACCTCCTTATTCCAGCGGACCCTGCATAAATGTACGATGTGGAAAGACCTAAAGCTATACTGGATACACCTGGATCGAGAAAGACTAAGAAGGATTATTAAGTTCAAGATATCAATAATACATCCAGGAAGACTACTTTGATCTCACTTGCGCAGGGAGGTGATGGTGAAGAACTAGGTGGCACAGAGGTTGAGAAAAATAAAGGCGAGGTTACTCTGCCTAGAGAGGAGGAGGAGACCTCTAAGAAAAGGAAGGTCACCCCACCAAATCCCTCATCCCTAAAGAAAACTAAGGCCACCCGGACTACGTTTAAGACTACCCTCACATAGGATGACTTCAACTTCTTGATCACTGCACCGAATGATGCCTCACTAGAGATCAAAGAAAGGTAAGAAGCGAAGTAGGAGGAGATATTCAACCAAATCAAGGGTGAACTTCAAGAAGTGAAGCAGTCACTCCAGTCCAGCCAAGCCGTTTCTACTATGCCCTTGATGATGGGAACAATAGGAACAAGCGATGAGTCCACTCAATTACACCAGTTCGTCGATAAAGTTGAAGCTCACCTTCGACCAGCTCAAGAAGACATAGCACAAGCCACCCAGGCTTTGGCACAAGTACAGAGTGCACTTATAGTACAATAGAGGAAGGTAGAATAGGAACATCTTTCCTTACAAGCAAAGAGGGAAGAGGAGAAAGAACAGTTACAGCAGAGCAACTTGACGTGCAGGAACAAGTTCACAAAGCACTTTGCTCTGTGATGGTCTTTGAAGTGAAGATTGAAGAACGTTTCCCATAGTAAGTGACACAACTTGAAGAAGTAATCCAAAAACTTCAACAATGAATTGTAGATCTAGAGCTTTGTACCATGCCTTAGACCCCCAAAGAAGTCATATATCTAAGGGAGGCAACTTCCCGTAGCGCAGTTGACAGGTTAAAAACCTTGGCTTTGGAATGTAAGTAGCTGAGTGCTAGAAGCACCCAGACTTATGAGAACCTCATAGAGAACCTTGAATTGTAGACATCAGAGGCACAACTCCAAGAAGCAAAGCAATATGCAGATACGCTACAGGCATAGCTGAAGGCCTTGACCCCAGTCGAAAGAATGAAGTGATTTCCAAAACAACGCACTGCCCAACAATAGGTACACATGTTGCAAAGTAAAGTGATGGAAGTTTCTCAACAACTTCAACCCCTGCAAGAGAAAGCATGCCAACTGTTCACTGAAGTCGAGAGACAGGCAACCGATCTTGAAGAGGTTGTCATCACCATAGAACAATGCATGGAAGGACCAGTAAACGATGCAGTGATCTAGGAGTTCACTGAGCAAGATGCTATCGCACTATAGAAGGTCGAAGTAGCTCGGGCCAAGCTCGAGACATTCAAAGTGGAGTTGATCAGACTAGAGTGACTCAGGATGAGTCACAGGTGAGTGTTGGGGGATTTTTGGCCCTTGACCAATTTTTGAGGAATACTTGGTCATATTTGGCCATTTTTGGACTTCGACAGTCTGTCGAAGATGGAGCACCAGGCGAAGTAGAGATCACAGGATCTCGACCCACTTTTGGGACCCTTTTTTAGGTTTTTGGGTTAATGTAATGGGAAAGGGATGTTGGCCCATGGTTTTACCCATGTTTTAGGCCTATTTTGTAAGGTATAAGTAGCTAAGCAATGTAAGAGAAAAAAGGAAAGATAAGATAAGTGATAGAAAAGGCTTTGTGTATATTATGTGAACGACTTGTAGAGTTGAGTGCAAGTGCTATAAGTGCTGAGTGCACGGATTGTAAGAAGGCTCTGTGCTAGATCTACTTGGGGAAGGAGGATCCGGTGAGGTGCACGTATATCTCCTGTCCTATGAAGAGTACAAGTGTGAGCTCTATGCTGTAACTTGATTGACAAAAGATAATAAAGAAGAAGAAGAATTTGTGGATGTAGCCCTAGGGTGGGGGTGAACCACGATAACTCTGTGTGTTATGCTTGGTGCTTTGACCTAATGTGTTGGTTTCTTTCCATATGTTATACTTTGATATGATTATTCTATGTGCTTTGCTATGATATTCTTAGATAGATCTACTTTGCTTTGTGCTTCTTAGATGTATGGGTGTAGATCTGACATATATGAGAGTGCTGAGTGCTAAACCTATTTTTCTATTGCTAAGTGCTAACTTAACCTAGATTGAAGTAAATGTTGTGGTGCTATGTGCCATATGCGGAGTGCCTTGAAGGTTAAATACTGAAGAACAATATTTGCTAAAGTACTTGTTAAGAGTAAGAATCAAATATTTGTGTCCTAGCTAAGGTTGCAGACACCTGAGTCTTGCAACCACCCCTGCCTCTACCTCAGGTGAGACTTCATCTACTTCGCAGGTGTTTCCGAAAGGGCCGGTAGTTAGGGTTTTGTTGGTGCACTGTTGAAGTGTTGAACCCTGGGTCTGCCCCTGTGCCAACAAAGGGAATATATTCAAATAATTTGTAATTCTTATCAATGATCCCTTAGAGATCTTGGCGAATAGATGGATTATATGTTTGAACATATAGTGAGCATAGTTGTACAATTACACCCTGATGCCCCTTTTTCAATAATTTTGTAATTCCGTTAGAGCTTATCACCTGACTCGGTTTCCCTGTGATACCCCTTAACTCAATTTCCTTTCCTTTCAATGAAAATATCATGAAAATTTCTTGAAAATAAAAATCCATTGTTCCCAATGATTATTACCATTGGAATCCTAGTATGACATCAACACCACCCATGGGTATAGAAATAATTGGACTATTCATTGCATATTCCCCCATAGTAAGATTGATCTTATGGCATTTTCCTGAGAAATTGATAGTTCCTCCATTTGCAATCATTACTTGAAACTCTGGAGATGGATATATAAATAAATTGAGAGCTTTGGATAATTTATAGTGAATGAAATTATGAGAACTACCAGAATAAATTAGGACTATTACCTTTTTATTTTAGATATAACCTTCTATATTGAGGGTTTGAGGACTGCTAATTCCATCCAATGCATTACATGATACCGTGGGATTAAACTCTTTAGAAGAAATATCTTCTAGGTTTTCATCTTGAGATGGTTCTTGTTCTTGTTCTTCTTCCTCTTCACAATCTATGTAGAATATTTTTTTCTCACCAAACTTATGTCCCTTAGTGTACTTGTCGTCACAATTAAACCATAAAACATTTTCTTTTATTTCCTCCAATTGTTGAGGTTTCAACCTTGTAGGTTGAGGTGTTTTAGAAGAAGGAACATTATTCTCTCGATAGATGTTAGGAGTGGTCCTTCTAGTAGCCATAGCCATATTTTTACTTTCAACATTTATCGCCACCCTGAACGCATTCTCCAATGATTTGGGTTCCCAAAGGTGAACCTCATGTTGAATGTTATCCTTTAAAGTTCCTATGAATATATCAATTAGGTGCTCATCTGGAATAATCTTTTACCTTTATATTCAATCTTTGGAATTTCTCAATGTTCTCTGCAACTCAACCCTTTTGCTTGAGATTTATCAATTGGATAAAGACAATATTTCTCCTTGTATCCTCATAGTGTGCTATCATTTATTCCGTGAAAATTGTCCAAGTGACAAGTGATTTGTGAGAAAAAATCCATTTATACCACACAAATTGATTGGGTTCTAAATATAAAGAAGAAATTCATACCTTTTGTGTGTGTGGCCCATCATGTAGACCAAATAAGTGCTCCAAATGAAGTACCCATGTGATTTGATCGTTGCCATCAAACTTCCTCATATCTATCTTAGGAAAGTGGTTGGTCTTCAATCCAAAGTTGGAGTTTCTCTAGTCTTGATTCATATTCCTTGTGTCCTTAGAATGAATTTCATGGGATGAATTTTCACTTTCACATGGCATCTCTAGTAGGAAAATTTTCAATCCTTCCATGATCTCCCTTTTTAAACCATTCATCTTAGTATCCATTATTTTCTCCAACTTAGCTTCAGTTGAATCCATCATCCCTTGTAGTTCATATTTTGTTATTGTCTTCTTTTGTAAATCATTTATGTCCCTGCGCATTTCTTCACCTTCATCAAGAGTCCAATTAGGACTATCTGAAGACTTATTTGGTGTAGAAGTTCCCTTTTTTTGTGGCATGTTGGCCAAGTATCACGTTTAAACCTTGATTTCAAGGTGTTTTTGCTAGATGATATTTCTTTTGTTGTATCTCCAAAATTTAGGCCCTTCTGGGTCTGAAAATTTCATTTTGTAGTTCTGTGGTATGTCTTCTCTGCAATGCCATAGATCTGATAAAAAATGGATGTGCCAACTGGAAGTTATGGTAACTTACCCACACCTTTCTGATTTTTTTCCCTTCCAAGAAAGAATACTTGTAAAGAGTGCCAAGAGCACAATATATGATATTTGATTTTAAAACATGAAATAAAAGTGCTATTGACTATCTGCTATCCAATTCAACTAGTCTCACTTAATTTGGATACACACTGAAGAAGATATCATTGTTTTACCCAGAACACATGTTTGAGACTAGTTAATATGCCTAGTTAGCTACCCTATCTTACATAGGCTGTATATACAAAAGTAGGATGACCCATAAGTTTAATTTTTTATCACATATACCTTGATAATTTATATGAATAGTTTCTAGGTTTTAAGTTCTGAAACACCACATAAAAATTTTTATAGGAAAATTTTCGTGATGACTAAATTCAGGATGATTCGAGAACCATATATTACACAGGATATA
>JZKD02S1312534.1:426929-456484 GCA_000966675.3 Picea glauca
GATAAGAATGATCCCACAATATCAGGAAATCCAGTACAAGGATAACCATTCGAATGCCAACCCATTCTTCTAGAAGATTCCCTTCTAGAACCATCGAGAATTCATCTTTTTCCATTCTTTAGAGAAGGTTCACACCCTAGATATGTTACACAGTGCAAGAAGTTCACACCCTAGATTAAGGAAGCCTGTGAGAATGGGTCATTATCGCACCCTGGGATACTAGCAACCTACAAACTCTCTCCAAAAATAAGTTTTCTAGGAAGAGATGAATATCATTTTTCTCAGGAGAAAGTTCTTATGAGGAGCCTGAGTACACCATCATCAATACACCATCATGATGACCAAAATCATGGGTAACAGAATGCCCCCCAAAGTATGAGGTCGGAACCAGTGACAGTTGAAAGACTTTGTAAACTACATGTGTGTGTTGGAAACCAGGAGCGCACCTAATCGAAAACCTGCAAACACCCAAGCATCTGCAGAATATCGTATATATCAATTCTGAGGTAGGCATTCCCATACTCATATCACAGAAGGATGACAATTGTAGACATGGGTCATGGACACCAATCATACACTGTGGATCCATGTCGTCAAAATATAGCATAGCCACCAGGAATACACTGTGGATCTATGTGAGAAATTTCAAATTAAGACGACATAGCCACGAGACATACATAGTGGATCTATGTGTCGCAAATTATACATACTCCATCCCAACCTGGACAAAGAGATGATATCTAGGGTCTTCGATCTTGTTTCCCAAAAGTAAAAATCTAACCATGTGATTACATGTGTTGAAGTCGAACATGGCAGAAACCACTTGATTGCCGGTCATTGATGAAACCGTTAACAAGTGCGAGGGAAATCATCATTGATTTCAATGACTCCCAAGGTACTCTAGTACATTCCATCGAGTGTGAATGAGTGATTTGAAGTCAAACAACCAATGGAATCTTTCGATCAGGGTTCAATGACATAAACCCATTGTCGAAAGCGAGGAAACCTGCCATTGAGGCATGCAAACTCCAAGGAACCAAAGAATTTCTAAGTCTTGATTCTGGATAATGAGCTAAAGTCAATGGAACAAAACTCATCACAGGAGGGCCTTGATGTATCCCCCATCAATGACATGAAATGAGTAACAGATTTTGAAGGTGAAACAGAGTGTGATGTAAATTAAACTAGACACAGGTAAGGCCGACACAGAGAGAATGGACAATTGTAGATGGCCGAATCAATAGAGGTTTCAGATGGACTTCTCTTGAACATATGAATGACATGACTGATGATTTGGCAACATTGACTCAAAGATGACACAGGGAATGACCTTGTAGCAAATCGAATGAGAGACAAATGGATTTCCCAAACCGTCTTCAAATATAATGAATAGGGGGTGTCATGTTCAAGAGCGACACTTTTTGCCAATCAACATGAAAATGATAACACATCCCTTTGCCAAATTTTCCCCCACCGTTTCTGGCAAGTACCTCTTTAATTTTACGCAAGCTTGAGGAGGATAACATATGCTTGTTGATATAATCTTATTCTTTGGATAAGTCCTTCAGAGTATGTTTAACGAACCCTAAGAAGGAGTGGTTCAGTCCCATTACGGGTCTATCAATGTTTGTTTAACGAGTCCAAAGATAGAAAAATCGAAATTTTTTCATGATTATAGAGTCTGGAAAAACACTTAAAAGAGAAATCTCTCAGTTCCTTTTTCATAAAATAGTTCGATGAGACCAAAAAAGAGATAAATTATCGCTCACCAGATGCTTTCTTCAGATACTTTATCGAGCATGAAAATAGAAAGGTCGCTCAGCTATCTTTTCATGTTTAGAGAGTCTGAAAAGATCTTAAAGTGGATTCCAGGGGGGTTCCTTTTTCGTATAACCTTGTTGAGCCCAAAAAAGTGATAAAAGTATTCTCGATCATGTTCTCATGTATTTTCAAGCACGAGAACGGACAAAGACCACGCTCAAGGTTTTATACAAAAACCATAAAAAACAATCAAAACATGCGATGATAAAGAAAAAATACGTCCGCATCCATGTACATGAACATCGAAGTCGTTACGCCTACAAAAGTTACACTCAAAAGGGCATTTAGGGATTAGGGATTAATAAATAAATAATCATAAAAAACCAAATAACATGGTAAAAGTAAATATAAAGGAATAAAACTCTTTTTACCATATTATTTTCACTTTTCCACTATTTGAGCCCAAAAACCTCTCTTTTACCCTTGAAGTTCGGCGTCATATTGCGGGAGTTACGAGCATCCATTCGTCGAGCCGTCATCAACAGTGAGGTAGGCTCTTTGTCCTCTACTATTTCATGGTTTAATTTTGCATTTTCATTGGTTAAAATTTATTTTTTGAGTTGGTTTTGTGAGCCCTACTTGCGCTCAACCATTCTCCCAGGCGGGCTACATGGGACCTGTGAGAATGGGCCATTCTTGCAGGTGAGACCACAGTAGCTTGTGAGGTTCTCGTACTGTGCCTAAAGGACACCTGCGAGAACTGCAAAGCACAATTTTTTTTTAAATATTTACTCAATGAAAGAGAACCAATTCATGAATAGAGTTGCTAATCCTCTTTTTCTGCTTCTTATGCAGGTATTTGGCCATCAAAATGGTTCTTGAATGGCGTGAAAGGGAGAATGAAGAAGACAATGCCATTGTTGGAAATCATCCATCTACTATTGCTGCTTTGAGAAACTGTGGCCTTCTGAAGTATTTTCGTATCCCGGGCATGAGGGCCCAAGTCAGGTTATTAGAGTACCTTGTGCTCATGTGGGATCCCGATCAGCAGGTATTCCATGTAGGGGTCCACACACTGTCCTTAGACATTGAGGACATTTACTTCTTGACTGGATTGTCATGACATGGGTACCACATGAGCCTGACTGGTAGCAGAGGTGGTGGGCTGCCCATGAGTGAGTACTATCACTTACACTCTGTTCCCGAGGCAGAGAGGAAGAAAGGGAAAGTATCTATTTGGGGGGTACAGGATTTGACTCTCCGTACTATCTTTTTCACTATAGCTCGGATGGCTGGGAGCTCCTCTCCTCACATGGTGCTACAAAGTTACTTCCAGTATGCTATTGAGTGTACTGAACCTTGAGTTTTTAACTGGGCAGATGCAGTGCTTCGATGCATGAAAAGGAAGTTGACCAAATGCAGACGAGGCAACCTGAAGCAATTTGGGTATAGATATTTGTTAGTGTCCTTATTTCTCAAGAGGGTTCCATTACTGAGACTGCAGGTTGAGTGGAATTTACCGACTCCCAGGGATCCAAGAATGCTGAGATGGTGTCAGCTCATGGTCTGACACGTAGCTAGACTGATCATCAAGTATGATGATACCTTCTTTGACTGGATTCAACCACAGATGTTGATGGTTGAAGATTATGCTTATGTCGGGTTGGATTTCCAAGGAGATTCAGACTTAGTAATGCCAGAGGATGCTCAGTGGGGGGAACTTGGTAAGAAGTACACAATTTTTTCCTTTTTAAATGTTTTTGTTAATTTTATCATATTCAAATGTTTTTATATGTTCATCCAAAGACTAAATACGAAATCGTTATTGATGACATAGATGTGGGACCTTATCGACCTCCTGGTACTTCTCCCATTCAGTGGAGAGGAGAGGTGGTGCCAGTGCCACAATGGGAAGTCGGGGATTATCAAGTAGTGGAACAAAACCTAGAGGGCTTGACAACAGATATTCTAGACATGCCTCTTGGAGAGGTTCCATGACACGATCAACGTCATACAGTAGGAGTTTCAGAGTCCATGAGTTGACTGCTCCGTAGAGTTTCCCAGGAAGTCGTGTGTTACCGTGAATGCCATCCATGATGTCACTTTGTAAAAGCTATGAGCTTCATATTTTGACATTTTGGTCTTCAGACAAAACTTTTTGCAAAGAACTCTTTTGATCATTATATATGCAGACGGCTTCTACCAGTTTATCATGTGTTGTGAAAATTGATGTGATTGATTTATAAATGATCCAAATGTCTGTCTAATACATAGTTAACCAATGCATCAGTTAATGTATTTAGACATCTAGGAATATGTTGATATTCAATGTAATCAAAATAACGTTCCAAGAGGCAAATTCGCAAATACACCTGTAACAAAGTAGGACTTTGAATAGTATAGACATTACTTAACTGTAGTACTACAAGCTGTGAATCAAGTCACACAACCAAATGACGGATTCTGAGCGAGATAGCATCAACCAATAATTCAATAATGGTGCTATACTCTGCAATGTTGCTGGTCGCACGACCAAGACACACACCTCGTAAGGAGACAAGTTCGTTTGTAGGGGTGTAAATTTCCCATGCAGCAGAAGCAAGGTTTTGAGTACTACGGCTAGCGCCATCAACGAAGCCAATATAGGGTAGAGAAGACTCCGACATATGGAAATCAAACACAACGTCACATAAGGGCAGAGACCAGATAACGACAAAAGCAAGCTATAGTAACACACAAGAAGTATGATACAATAAAAATACAAGTACTCGTGCACAGATGATTTTATGCATAGTACTTCTTCAAGTAAAACCCATTCCTGGGTTCACTCAAAGGGATACCATCGTAATATACTAACTCATAAGCTCCTTTTTCCAAAACTCGTCAAACTATATAAGGACCTCGCTACATGGCTTCGAATTTTCCAGCTCCTAGCATATATCGATCTTGATCATAGAGGAGAACGAGATCTCCTTTGGAGAAAATGTGAGGCTTGACATGTTTGTTGTATTGGGCCTTGACACGTTTCTTCTGAGCTTCTATAACTAGGGTAGCATCGCATCGAGTTTCATCTAATCGCATAAGATGTAATAGACATTCTTCCTCAACATAAGTGTTTGGTAGGAGTTCAACAGCTAGTTTTAAAGAGGGTATCTCACATTCAATCGGGAGAATAGCTTCCAAACCGTAGACTAACTGGAAAGGTGTAAACCCAGTAGCAGATTTGACGGATGTCCGGTAAGCCCACAATGCCAAAAACAACATTGTGTGCCAACTTGTTTTGTGAATCCCTATCATTCATCAGAGCATAGCTATGAGAACTTTTTTAATTTCTTCGACTTGGTCATTGGCTTGTGGGTAATAGGGCATTGAGTTATCATGGCGAAGACCCAACTTTTCAGTAAGTTTGGACATCATGAAGTTTCTGAAGTGGCTACCGTGATCAGTGATGATAGCTTGGGGAACACCAAAATGAGCTATGACGTGATTAAAAATGAATAATGTTGTGGTCTTTCCAGTGTTGTCAAATGTCGGCATCGCCTTGGCCCATTTCATAAATTCATCGACAGCTACAATGATGTAACCATGCCCCCCGGTTGAGTGAGGGTGACATGTCATGAAATCGATGCCCCATTTCGCAAAGGGACCAACTGAGACCACAGGGTGAAGAGGAGTAGGATGTGACCATATCTTCTGATTATAGGTCTGGCAAGCATGGCATTTTTGAATGACGATTATGCAGTCATTAAATAAAGAAGGCCAAAAATACCCTACTCGTAAGATCTTCTGGGCAATAGCATACCCAAACATATGACCACCACAGGCTCCAAAATGGCAGTCATTCAGAGATTTCTCGGCTTTGTCGAATGTTAGGCAACGTCGAAAACCAAAGTCAATCCCCCGACGATAAAGAGTATCCCTGAGGATAATATATTGACGGGCATGATAGCGTATGCGACGTCGGTCAGTAATAGACAAAGTTGGCCAGAAAGTCTGGGTTTGGAGATATATAATGATATCACCATACCGAAGATCATTAGTGCTGATAAGGAAAAGAGATTCATCGGGTAATGAATCAACTGCTACTATTTCCATTCAGAATGGGGAAAGTCGCAGATCAACTCAGCGAAAACTAAGGATTTCTTAGAATTGGCGCGTTCGAATTCCAAGTCAAACTCCTGGAGAATCACAATCCATTTGGAGTATTTTCCCCCTTGCAATTGACGGGTAAGTATGTATTGCATAGGGTTGCAGTGAGAAATAACTGTAGTCTTGCGTGAGAGGATATAGTGCCGGAAGCGTTGGATGGCTTGGACGACAGCCAAGGCCAATTTTTCGACATGTAAATACTTGATTTCAGTAGGCATTAGACTTCGACTCAAGTAGTAAATCACATGTTCATCGTTAGCATCATCCTCTTGGATGAGAACCATACCAATGGTGTAATCCGAGGCAACAAGGTAGAGGAAATAATCGTGACTATAATCGGGGGGAAAGAGAAGCGGAGCACGCGTTAGGGACAATTTCAAAGCTTCAAAATAATTGTTGGCGATGGTATCCTAGATGAACTCGGAATATTTTTTTAATAGCTGTGTAAATCCACGAGTTATCTCAGCATAATTTGGGATAAAACGACGAAGAAATTTTTCTTTCCCCTGCAAACTTTGTAACTGGCGAAGTGTAGGAGGAGGGATATTAAGGATCGCCTCAAACTTTAAAGGATCCACTTGGATCCTTTGACGTGAAATGATAAACCCTAGAAGTCGGTTGAATTCCACGCAGAAAATGCACTTGTGAGGATTCAAACGTATACACTAGAACTGACAATGGACAAAAGTGGCTTGGAGGTGTTTTGGGTGATCAACTCGGTGCATTGAGTGAGTGGGTAAATCGTCCAAATATGGTTGAACGATGTGCTTGATATCATGGAAAGCGTAAGACATAGCGCGTTGAAAAGTTGCGCCAACGTTCTTGAGACCAAAAGGAAGTTTTCGCTAGGAAAAAGTACCCCAAGGACAAATAAAAGCAGTCTTATGTTGACCCTCGGGAACAATGTTGATTTGATTATACCCAGAGAAACCATCCATGAGAGAGAATATTTCACTTCCGACGCAATCATCGACAATCTGATCGACGAAGGGGGTAGGAAAGTTGTCTTTGGGACAAGCTTTGTTGATATCCCTATAATCAACGCATACACGAATGGTGCCTTGTTTCTTTTCAATCGGGACAATATTGGAAACCCAGTCTGTGAGAGCCACCAGATAAATAAATTCGGATTTCAGAAGTTTCTCGACTTCAAGCTTGATAGCAACCACTTTACGTAGGTGAACTGGACGAAGGCGTTGTCGGACGGGTTTAGAATTGGGGTATGTCTTTATCTCATGTATCACAATCTCAGGTTCGATACCTGACATTTCTTCATAACTCCAGGCGAAGATGTCACGAAAATCTTTGAAAAGGGATGTGTAGGTGACGAATTCGTCAGAAGAACATGATGGTTTGATATGGACATTTTCGACAATCCCAGGTTTGATGGATATGTCAAGGCGAATAGTGGGTGATATATTTCTTAAGTTCCCTTCAGAAAACACATCATGTGCAGACGCAGGAACGATGGAAATGACAAAAATGGTCGATGGGGTCGAGATCCGTTGGTAGTTCTCAATGGTATGTTGCTCTAGAAAGAGGATGGAACGATGATGTCCATCGTCCCAAGGGGTGTTCTCCATGATATACATGATCATCTCGTCTTTGGGAAAAATGACATGAAAATCATCGGGAGACAACCCACCAAGAGAGGGTGTAGAAGGCGTTACTGATTGAATGGCCTGATAGGCGGATTCAATCGGATTTAACGACATTGCGTCGCTGAAACAAAGATGATCTCTAGGGTTAGGTACTATCTAGGAGTCATGAGATGCAGTAAGTTCACGAGGAAAGGTGGAGATCATGTTGATGGAAGCAACAGACCAGCGTGGAACATCAGGCGGTGGAATGGGGAAAGTACCCATTAACAAAGAGTCTTTTAGAAGGACTACACCGACGTTCTCATAACCTAGTGGGGTTTTAGCAATGAACGGTATGTTTCCAGTATGATTATATGAATTAAAGAAGGATAGTTGGTTGACAGTGATGACCTTACCTTGATGTGGGAAACGTACCACACGAAAAAGGGTCACACAACTGTGTGCATGGAATTGATCCAGCTGCGGCCAAGTAGAAGATTGTAATCAAGGGGAGCGTCAAAGACTTCCACTTCGAATTGGACCATTTTTCCTTCTAACGTGATGGTCAATGAAGGAAGGACACCATAGGGTTTAAAATTAGAGCCATTGAAGGATTTAAGAGTGTTCTGGGATTCATTCAAAGAAGGAGAGCTAATGGCTTTCCAGCAAGCAAGAGACATAACACATGTCGAGGTACCCTCATCGATAATGGTTTGGTAAATGTTTTTTTCAGAGACAATCACTTGGATCTAGAATGCGAGTTGAGGGGGTAACCTTGGAATGTGATCCTCCAAGTCAAAAATTATTAAATTCATATCCATCGGATCGATTCCACCGATATCTTTCAACAGTGCCTTCCGTTGTGCGGGACAAGTTTGAAGGACTTCAAGGGCTGACATCGTAGAAGGTGCTTGGGCCAGATCTTCAACAATGTTGTAGTTCTAGGCCGCACGATCATGAGGATTGAAAGCCAATTTCTAAACGACACCCTTTGGGGGGGGTCAAAGAACTGTGTCAAGGCTCAGTCATTCAAGATGAAGAGGACCGTTGGTAGGTGGAGTCGCGGGAGAGGGTTGTACCGAGGAGGGTGGTAGATCATCAATGTTCTCTTTAGAGGGAGAATAATATTTGGCTCGAGTAGTGAGTGCAATTTTTCTCTTCTTTGAATTGCCAGTACACATCAAAACATAGGATGTAGTAGAAGATGAGGGTTGGTCATGAATGACCAACTGAGCCTGTTGTTGAGATGGGAAGGGTTGGGAAAAAACGGCCGGTGTAGGTGGTTTTGGATCTCCTTGAAGGAACTTAGTGACTTCAATGTGTCATGGACAATCCTTCATGTAGTGATCATCACCACATATAAGACAAGGGTATCGAGGTTTGCGCTTATCCTGAACTTCAACAGGTGGAGTTTTGGTTCACTCTACTTGAGAAGTATTTTTGTCCTCCTTATTCTTACCTCTCCCCTTTTTAGATTTGTTTTTACCGGCTGGGGTAGATTGGACTGCATTTACCTTATAAGTCTTGCCAGTGGGAGGGGTAGGAGACGGAGCATTTTGAACATTAGAAGAAGCAGGTTTGGGGTTTTTGCTTGAGGCAGAATGTGGTTTTTCCTGGAAAGTGCCAATCACACAGTCAGTTGCATGTGAGGCAGCTGGAGTAGTTGAAGTTGTGGAAGTGGAAGGACGAGGTAAATCAGGTAGTAAGTCGTAAAGGGTACCCGTTTGCGAGTAAACGAGGTCAAGATATTGAGCACGACTTATAGCCTGCTCTTTTGTGACCACTCCACCCATGGCAATGTCACGACCGATGTCGTTCACAAACGATTTTGTGAACCATTCTGCCAGCAACTGATCGGGGAGTTCAAGTTTAATGAGACGTCGTCTCTGTCGCCACTCATGAATGTGATCGGATATATGAGTGGCCTTGTTCTGTTTGAAAGAAGTCAAAATCTTGATCCCCGTGTCATAACGAATCGGCAACTGGTAATGTGTGAGGAAAGCCATAACTAGGGTGTTGAAGTTAGAGAAGAAACCTCTTGGCAACTCTATATACCACTTCGCAACAGAACCTATGAGGGTTCATTGAAAAATACATAAACGAATAGAGTCATCCATCAATGAGTTGGATGAACACCATAGGTGAAAAGTCATAACGTGATTGTTTGGGTCCTCTCTCGCTTTGCTGTCAAATTTAGGAATGTACGATGGTAGCTTGGCTGGTATAAAAGGCCATTGGGAAGAGTGACGAATTAGATCATTTAAAATACTTGAAAAATCCAAAATATCCAAAGTGGCTATGAAGGGTAACTGTCGATTCACCTGTGGGTACTGGTGGCTTTGGGGAGGAAGCCCTGTTGGCCAACCAGTAGGACCATAATCAGTCTACATATAATGTGAAGACCCAGGAAGATTCAGTGGTGGTTGAAGAGGATAGTAGCTCATAGGATTGTACCCTGGAACAGGGACTTGAGTTTGAGCATTCGCCCCCCAAATGGGATTGAACAAACTTGTATATGGTTGGCCCATACTAGGGGGTATTATGGACGCAGCTAGAAACTGTTGCACCCCGGATGATTGAGGAGGATGCTGTATCAACTGATTCCAATACTGGGCCAAGGAGGGAGGTATGTTTTTCCCATAAGGTGGGGTCAGTCCCCCTATCGAAGGTGGTGTTACAATTGGGGGCAATGTTCCAATTGGGGGTTGTGTTCCAATTGGGATTTGTGTTCCAAAATAAATTTTCCCGCTGAGAGGGGGTTGAGTCATACCACCTTGGTGAAATTGTCCACCAACCAGAAACTGGTAATTTGGAGTGAATGACAAAATAGTGCCACTAGGATTAAGACTGCCAGTGGAGGATGAGAAAGGTCCTCCAAAAAGAAATTGAGGGAGTGTTGGAATAAAACCGAGAAGAGAGTGCCCAAAAGAAGAAGGACCACCAGGAGAGCCGGATGGAGTTTGTGTAGGAGTGTGAATAGAAGCATTCAATGCACGGTATCTGGGTGGTAGTGTCGGAGTGACATTAGGCGTTCGCGGGGTGTTGATGGGAGCAAGACTAATCGTAGTAAACTTGGTTGGAACACTTGTAGTATCTCTGATATGGGCCATTTTGACAGGGACGATAAAGTGATAGGCGGTAGTCAACGGTACTATCTCTGGACTAGAGATTTCGGAAATCAAAGCTGGGTTGATTTCGGAAATCACAGGTGAACCTGGACCAAAAAGGTCTCGTCGGAAAACACCTGTAGACCAAAAAATATCTTGGCCTTCTATGCCTGGAAAGGGTCCAACTGGTGATCTAGAAGACATAACAACTAAGTCTTTGGAAGAATTCAGTCGCATAAACGGTCCCTCAGAATCACGGTGAATTCGAAAGTCCTCTCGAGTATTTGTAATTCAAAAATTTTCTAGAGAGTCAGTTCATTCCACTTGTGGCGTGGTGATGACTGTGACCTCACTTTGTCGAGGAGAGACCTCAGGTGTACTTGTAGGCAAGGTTTGAGAACCTTCTAGATGCTTTGGAGATAAACCCTGCATTCTACGTGAACGACATGGAGGAGCTATTGTAAACGAGTGACAAAATTCCTGAAGAAAATCTTATGGTCAACTTTGGTAAACAAACAACACGTGCTAGTAAACAAAATCTAGGAAGCAACACCAAGAAAACAAGACCTTCTAATTCCGAAGTCACTAGTTGGTGATGAAATCCAACGTCGCAACAACGAGATGAGAAGGGGCTGGGCTAGGGTGGAAAATTTACGCTGACGACCTGCTTAACAGACTTACACCCTGGTGCAAGCTCCCACACATAATCATGGGTATACCCTCCAAGGAGCCCGAGTGAGTTTGGTCAATGTCAATTCCAGGTACCGTGAAGACTTTCCCCTTCACAATCACCTCGTGTAAGAACCTAGAAAGACAGGCCACTAAGGTTACCACTAACAACAATAAATCCTGGGGGGACAGTTAATAGTCTGATCCACACACAAGGGTAGGGTATCTATATCGAAATCAAATCAAAAGGCTTCCACTCATCATTGTGGGTATATCTCCGAGTGATCCCCGTAATACATGCAATCTCTACACTGATATCAACAAAGCAGGGTGAGTAACTCTGTCAATATCAATGCGACCTCATGTTTGACCCTTGTGTGAGAAGGGATTCCCAGGACAAGATGTTGCAAATGGAATTTAACACTCCCTAACACAAGATGCTATTGTGTGTTCTGTGCTTTGGAGAGTGTATCTCTCTTCCTACTCCAAAGCGCTAGCCTAGCTAAATGTTGGTGTAATAGAGCCCTAGAAAAGAGTTACTAGGTAAATTTTACAATTGCGTAGTGTTATTAAGAGCTGTTGTTTACTCAAAGGAAACGGAGATGAAACTGATGTTGTATTAGACTCTGACCCAATGATGCATGGATGAGAATGAAATACATCAATTTTCGTTCAATGAATCCTATGTATGGGAGGGAAAGAGAATTTTTCCAAATCAAACTTTGAACTACAAGACACAAATTCCTTGAAAATGCAAATGCAACAAATCACGCATCAGTAACAATTTTCTATTGTTTCATTTTTAATAATTTCAACAATTGATTTTCAATACTTTCGAAGACAAAAATGTTTTTTGAAAGAAAAAATTTGTTCACTTTTCAAAAAGGACCCTCACCATGATAGTGAGAGTACAGAAAATCAAAAAACCAATGAACAAGCAATGATAAAAACCCAAACCACTCTTTCAATGAAAACAAAAATAAGAAGCAAACCAATCTAGTCTTTTCAATTGCATAAGAAAAGTTATCTTTCAAACAATAAGCAAATGATAAATACCAAGAAACTCAACTTTCAACCGATCGCCGGTCCTTAACCAAAAAAGCACACTCAGATTCCGAAATCAGAGAGTATAGTTTTGCCAAGAAAAGTCAAGAAACGAAAGTCAAGAACAAGTGACAGGAAGAGCCTTTAAAATCCTAAGACTATTTGTGCACGAAAACGAAGACAAGAAGAACATCAATCAATGGTCCAAGAAACTCTTTAGAGGCACCTAAACTGACCTGGGCAGTTGAAGATGCAAAAAATCAAATCCAAAACTTTGAAAAAATGGGTTCGTTGGCTGAGGGTGTTACACAGTGCAATAATGAGTGATTCTCACAGGTGAGCTTTGAGAAGAGTGCGAGAAACTCGCACTGAACCTAAAGCCAGGGTGCGAACTCAGTATGTTCTCATAGGCTATTATGGAGTGCAGTGCGAGAACATCTAAAACTAATCAAATTTTTGGGAAATGACACAAAATTTGAAGAGGCCTCTGGACCCAGAGAGTCTATCAGAGTATCCTGAAGACTCAGAGATTGATATGAATGGAGAAGGGTAAGGAAAGAACAAATGGTCAAGGAAAAATACCAAAAACCACAAGAAAACCAGTTAGATCCCCAGTGGAGTCGCCAATTTTGTTATCGGACTAATTGGTAGGTGCGGACACTAACATATCTCCCTAGATCCACCTGGATCTAGAACAAAATAGGATAGGACTTGACTCTTTCCCTAAGTTTTGACCATTGAATTATCTAGTAGGAAGGAACAAGTAACATACCTTAGTATCGCTTCCTAGGGTCTTTGTTGCTCCCGCTTCGCTCTGGTGCTCTCGTGAGGTCAAGACCAAGACAACACAAACCAACCAAAGTGAAGATAGCAAAATATATTCAACTGTCAACTTATGTGTATGATCAAGGAATTACACAATAAAGTGAGAATAGCTTTATGGGAAAGGGACATGCCACTGTATTATATTGATTGAAAGTAAAGATTACAACCTAATCGCCTTGATGTCACAAGCTTCCTTTTGATGGCTCTTGGCTCCAGCACACACACTTGCTCAATCCTTGTATGAAGAAGATCAAATCCTCTTGATAGACTTGCTAGAGTCTCCAAGATCCTGTTCAAGCTAAGTCCTTCACACAATTCCTTTACCAATTCCCCAATGAATCTTGCTTAACCTTTTCCATGAGAATTCCATCAATATATAGGAGAGAATGAGATGGTTACTTGGATAATAATGATCCCACAATATCAGGGAGTCCAGTACAAGGATAACCATTCAAATGCCAACCCATTATTCTAGAAGATTCCCTTCTAGAACCATCAAGAATTCATCTTTTTCCATTCTTTAGAGAAGGTTCACACCCTAGCTATGTTACACAGTGCGAGAAGTTCGCACCCCAGCTTAAGGCAGCCTGCGAAAATGGGTCATTCTCGCACCCTGGGATACTAGCAACCTGCGAAATCTCTCCAAAAATAAGTTTTCTAGGAAGAGATGAATATCATTTTTCTCAAGAGAAAGTTCTTATGAGGAGCCTGAGTACACCATCATCAATACACCATCATGATGACCAAAATCATGGGTAACACCTTCCACTATGCTTGACCAATGGTCAAGAACGCTCCCAAATTAGATCAATGGTTAGTGTTACTTCGTGATTCATTCTTGCTCTATCCTTCCACTGTACTTGATCAGACGATCAAGAAATATTCCATAGGATTTTAGATCAACGACCAAACATTAACTCGTGATTTCGGCCTTCAGTGCTTTGGGTGGTTGCTGGTAGGAGAAACTCGATATCTCCAAAGGACATATTCCCATAGTGACACAACTTGCTAATGCCATTGCTATTGTGGCACTGGCCGAGTGGCTACCACGTGTCACTTAGATTTATGACTTACGCATACATAAAATTCCAATTGGAACTTGACACTTGTCATCATTTGAATGTGCCATGCATACTCACCGATGTGATCTGGTGGACTATGATGGCGTGGTCTCTCAATGTTTGTGCCATGTGTGTTACTTCGTGACTTCAGAGCTCCATCCTTTAGGTGAACTTACTTTTTCTAAACCATTTTTTCCGAAGTGGTCAGCATCATATTTGACCACAATTGGACCCGCTTATCCTGATCCAATGGTCATCATGCATTATCCAGAATTGATGGTCCTTATTCACTTCATAAATTTGGGGCTGAGGCCTTCAGGTGAATTCATATGTTCTTAGCTTCTTTTTGCTAGAGTGGGCAACATCGAAGTTGACGGTCTCCTTGTGATCTAACGGTTCCCATACTTCAAATAAATGGTTTGGCGTGACTTCGGGGCTTCGATCTTCAAGTAATCTTACCTGTTCTTGGATTCTTTTTAGCAGAGTGGTCAGTGATGGAGTTGACTGTTTCTACACAATTTATCTGATGACTATCATTGATCTCTAAGTGCTCCTTTGATCTGACAACTTACTTTTACTTCAAAACTTCGGCTTCGTTTAAAATTCCTTCATGCAAATTTCCTTCAGTCGATATTATCCGAAGAGGTAAATGCCAGGATGAACATGCATACGTGATTTACATGATCGACAGTACATGACTCTTTGTTCAATCAGATGGTCTAGATTTTTCCCCAAAACTACATCAACAGACAAGATTCCTCCTCGATTATTTTGTAGTTTTATTGTGGATATTTCAATCCCGATAGCGTTTATGCAGTGCGTTCTCTCTTCTAAACTTTGGGTTAATGTTCTTCTACACTCTATTTGACATCAATGACAATATTGTATCATTATGTCTAACATTATCCCCCTTTGTCATTGATGTCAACCTTTTTATATTTGAATTTTATGCTCTTATCAATTTCCTCCCCCTTTAACAAGATTGGAAGAGGGGATCTTTCTTCGCTCCCCCTGTGGAAATTATCTCTTTGACCATGCGCCCCTTTTATTTTGATATGATTTTTATGGTTTTTAATGAGTTTTTTGAATTACTCCCAATTTTTTTCAAATATTTTCAAAAGTACTCCTGGGAAAATGTTTTGTGAATATGTCTACAATTTGTTCTTTTGTGTCTACATACACTATTTTAACTACTTTTTGGGTAACCTGATCTCTTGGAAAATGGTATTTAATTGGGATGTGTTTGTTTTTAGAATGTGTTACTGAATTTTTAGAGATATGTATGGCACTATTGTTATCACAATTAATAGTGATGGGGTTATCATATCTTATTTGTAAATCTTCTAATGTTTGCTTCATCCAAAGAACTTGTGTGAAGTAGAATGCATCAACAATGTATTCTTCCTTTGTTGTAGATAGTGATGTGGATATTTTCTTCTTACTTAGCCATGCTACCAGACATTTTCCTAGAAAACAATCTCCTCCACTGGTGCTTTTCTTGTCATCTATACTACCAACCCAATTTACATCAGTGTATGCAGTTAGATTGAAGTCTTTATCTTTTGGATACCATAATCCAAGTTCTAAGGTGCATTTAAAATATTTGAATATTCTCTTTAGTTATTTTAAGTGAGTTTCATTAGGTGCAGATTGGAATCTCCCTATGAGTCCTACAACCTGTATGATATCAGGTCTTTTTGTTGTTGAATAGAGTAAACTTCCAATCATTGATCTATACATCATTTGGTCCACTTTTGGTGAATCATCTTCTAGGCTTAGTTTACATCCAATGACCATGGGCATACTCTTAAGTTTACTGTCCTCCATTTGGAATTTTTTTATAATTTCCTTGACATATTTGGCTTGGGAAACAAATATTCCATTTTCTGTTTGATTTACTTGCAAACCTAATAAAAAGGATAGTTCTCCCAACATAGACATTTCAAATTCTTCTTTCATTTTGGTTGCAAAGTTTCTTCTTAGTGTAGTAAGATTACTTCCAAATATGAATTCATCTACATATACCACCATAATAATCACGTTTTGATCCTCAATTTTGATGTATAATTTGTTGTCAGTAGTCCCTCTCTTATATCCTTTTTTTGTAGGTACTGATCAAGCCTTGAGAACCATGCTTTGGGGGCTTGTTTAAGACCATACATGGCCTTTTTCAGCTTGCACACATAGTCCTGATTTTCTGTTAACATGAATCCTTATGGTTTCTCAACATAGAATTCTTCTTCTAGTTTTCCATTAAGGAATGCTAACTTGACATCCATCTGATATATTTTGAAATTTTTGAAGCATGCAAATGCCAGGAACATTCTGATGGCCTCAAGTCTTTCTACTGGAGCAAAAGTATCTTCAAAATCAATACATTCCACTTGGGAATATCCTTTGCAAAATAATTTGGCTTTGTTATTTATAATCTCCCAATTTGTAAGTTTTAAACCTGTGAAGTAAAGAAATGCATATAGATTCTTAAGCAAAACATAATTTAATTAATGGTTCATACACATAGTACACAAAGATTTATACTGGAAACCCTCAACCGGGGAGAACCTATCTTATATTCATTATATCGAATTTAACCATTCACCATTCACCATACAATATATACAATGTTTTTAGGTATTTTGTAGATACCAAAACCCTAATCCCTTAATCTGAGATTAATTTAGAAAACTGCTAAAAATAGCAAAATCCGCTAAATATAGAAAAAATAGAAAAAACCCTAATCCCTTGATCTGGGATGAATATGCAACATTCTTCAAAGTATCAACCTTTTCCAACAACGCCTTATTTTCCTCAACCATGTCTCTCACAAAGTGATACTGAACATCAATATGCTTTGTCTTTGAATGATAAGATGGGTTCTTTGCCATGAAGATTGCACTCTGATAGTCACAATCTAATCTCACTACTTTCTATACCAACCCAATACCTGAAAAAAATCTCTGTAACCATACTTATTTCTTTCTTGCATGAGTGGCTTCCATGTATTCAACTTCTATAGCTGAGAGTGCTACTATAGCTTGTCTTTTGCTCATCCAACTGATTGCTCCTCCAAATAAATTAAACACATACCCACTTGTAGATCTTCTGTGATCTAGATCTCCAACCCAGTCTGCATCAACAAAGCCATGTATTCCTTGGTAGCACAATCCATAATTGGTAGTACCAAAAAAATACCTGAAGACCCTCTTTACTGCTATCCAATGCTCCTTCCCTGGTTTTAACATATACCTGCTCAAAACTCCCACTGCATATGCAATGTCCGGTCTAGTACATACCATTGCATATATCAAACTTCCAACTGCACTAGCATATGGAACATGGGACATGTCGTCTTGTTCTTCCTGTGTCTTGGGACACTGATCTACAAATAAATTTACACCTATAGGAATAGGAACCTTGACCGGTTTACTTCTATGCATATTAAACCTTTGCAATATCGTCTCAACATATTTTCTATGATTCAACCAGATTTTCCTATTTGCATGATCTCTTTTAATCTCCATTCCCATAATGAAGTTAGCAGCACTGAGATCCTTCATGTCAAATTTGGAGGAAAGTTGCGATTTCACCTCCTTGATAACATCCATGTGATATAATACTTCCAATGAAGCCATGATAACATGGAACTATTTACAAAATATCTTTTCATGCAGATAAATTTCAGAACACTTCATGTTGTGCAACAAAATTTCAACTTGCAGAGCATACTTAAAATCATCATTTGCTTTGATTCCAAAAATTGCAGAACTGGAGACTTCTGAAAAACATAACTCCATATAAACGGCTAACGGATCATAGAAAGAAACCAACTCTGTTTGTTGCTTAAGCCTTTCTTCTCCTTCTGATATATGGATCTGCTCATAAGCAGGTTTCTGCAATTCTGAAAATAGCAGTGAGTTGATTTGACTGCTAATCCCTTCTTGTTTGATATCTAATTCATAAATGATGTCAGTATTTTGTTCTTGAGATGCTTTCTGCTCATTGTCTTCCTCCTGCTTGCTACAATCTCCCTCTGTCTGTAAATTATAAAGCTAAGGGTTGTCTTTAGAATCTGCTGCAGATATGAAACTGTCACCTGCTAATGTATCTATCTAGTAATCATCTTTGGGGTTTTCAAAGGAGACAATCTCATCTTCATGACAAACATCTTTAATAGGTGAATTTAATACAATGTTCAAAGCATCACTATGGTTATCATAGTGTGGATTTCCAATCTCTCGATCATAAATAAAAATATCCTCTATAGCATCATACTCTTCATAGCTATCATTAACCACAGTGTGCATACATTTTTTATCATCTCTGTGTTGAATAGTAGAACTAAATGAAATTCTAGAAATAACCAAATCTTTAGAAACCTCAACAACTTCCTCCCCATCATTATATTTATCAAATATAGGAAGATTAGGAAACATTTCTAATGACATAGATGAAAATGGTGGCATAGAGTTATTAGCAATAGGATTCTGAGATAGATTTTGAAAAATATCACCTTGTTCCTCATCATAATTGCAGCTTCGCTTGATACACAAATTTGAAAATTGTGAACTACCTTTACTGATTTCAATGGATGTATGACCAACAGAAAAATGATTCTCATGATTCTTAACTAAAGAAATTAATTCTTCAAATTGATGAAAATCAGAGATAATGTTAATGGGAGAATCTTCATCTCCTTTGTTATCCATTTCTAGTTCGTTTTGATGGGAAAGCACATCATCATGAAGATCATTTGGGAGTTGCTACAGGATATGAGGGATAAATTCTTCTCTATTTTCATTTTCAACTTTATTATCCAATCCATATTCTTACAACAATTACCAAATAAAAACTAATCCGGAAATAACCTTTTGTAACGCTCATTGAATACTCTGTGAAAATTTTTCAAAGATGAAATGCTTGAAGGAGGTAAAGAAAAATACCACTTACGTGCATCACCCTCCAATGAATGCATGAACATTTTCATACGAACATATTCATGTTGCAGATCTAGTAGATCCATGCACTCATGAAACTTTTTGAGGTGTTCTGCAGGATTATCTTCTTTCTCCTCTTTGAATATAGGTAGAAAATCTCCCCACTCTGACATATAAGGTACTGGATGTGGGAAACCATAAACTGAAGAGAAGTCCATAGGTGCAAACCTTCGAGCCAAAAGAGCAGCAAATGCTTTTGACATCTGAATATTGTGGAGCTGCCACTGAATCCGTCTTTCATGGAATCGCCAGATAGATGACTACAACCAAGAGAATTTCTTATATTTGTCTATCATCAAAGATCATCTCTGTGTCATCTCCCAAGAAAGATGATCTTTAGTCTCCTCTCCAAGGAAGCGACGCTAATTTTTTATCACTCCAAGAAACTCTTTGAGGTTGTAAGACAAAAATGCTTGGTAACTTAAAGTAAACTTGTTTTTTTGTTTTTGTATGTGTGGAACAATGGGATAACTCAACTACAATATAGTATCCAAATAGTCAAAATGAATAATCAAATAAACCAATGCCCTCAAGGATCAATAATCAAATAATAGCTTTAAGTGGGTGAAGAAGACAATAATTATAAACCAGATATAGAATGATGGGTTTAATAAACAATGTAAGAAACTATTAATCAAGTTATGAACTGACTAATGAGATGACAATCATTTTGCAGTTAAAATAACTTGAATAAGAGTGCAGAAGAAGGGTAGAAATCTGACATTAATAGAGAGAGAAACTTGTGATATGTATTATCACATGAAAAGTCTGTTACAAAGGTATAGTTCCTGTATCCAAAATCGAACCCCTTGGTTCATCAACAATTTGTGGCTTTATAGCCTTTACATCAAGATTTCAGATCCTATTTTAATGTATCTGAAATACCTAAAATAGACATAATATTTAACCAAATAGATCTAATCTGATCATTACAAGTCGAAATTGATAGTTGAAGCATTATTTGGCAATTTGCTGATGACAATCACAGATTCATAAATCTGTCTTTGATGACTAGGTGCTTTTTGTCAAGAGAAATCATGCCATTTGGTGTTATTTCCTTACCATATGTATTTAAAACTTGATGAGAAATATATTCTAGCTTCTCCTAATTATTATCCATCATTTAACACCTTTCCCACGTGTTCAGGAAATCAAAAATCATGATCTGGGTAGAAAGATGACGTTTATGGACTCTTATGTGCTTTCACCAGCTCTTTTGCCCCTTTAGCTGGTGAAAAGGAAAGCTTTCAACAACTAACTAGCAGATTTCAAAACCAATAAGATGGTGAAAACCCATATTTTTTAATGAAAACTGCCTTGGGAAAAATCAAATTTCTCAGATGTGGAGAGTTTGTTTTACACACTTGAATAGTTGATTGAGAACTAGACATCCTAATCTTTCCAATGGTTCTTTCAATTATGAATTTAGAGCTCGGGAAGGAAGTCAAAAGTCCCCCTCAATATTAGGAATCATTTTTCAAACAAATTTTAGAATGAATTATTTGATTGCTAACAATTTCCTACCAACAACATGTCATCAACATACAACACTACATAAATGAAGTGATTACCAACCTTCTTGGAATATAAACAGTGATTAGCCCTGCTTCTCACAAATCCCAATACAAGGATGTATGTGTCAAACGTTTGGTACCACATCCTAGGTGATTGCTTCAGAACATATAGTGACTTCTTTAGCTTACAGATCAACTCTTTCTTTCCCTTCAATACAGAGCCTTTTGGATGCTTCATGTAGATTTATTCTTCGAGATCCCCATGTAGGAATGTTGTATTCACATACATCTATTCCACTTCAATGTCAAAAGAAACAACAATAGATAAAAGAAATCTAATAGAAGTTAACTTAGCAACAAGAGAAAAAATCTCACCAAAGTCAATTCCCTCTACCTGGGAATATCCTTTTGCTACTAACCGAGCTTTGTATTTCTCCAGTGTTCCTTTTGCATTAAAATTCTTCTTAAACAACCATTTTCTACCACCATATTTTCTTCCATATGGAAACTCAACTATATTCCATGACTCATTCTTATCCAAGGCATCCATTTCTTCAACCATGGCCTTCTTCCAGAGTTTACTATCCTCTAAATTCACTTCTTCCCTGACATTTCTGGGATCATCATCAATAATAGATAAAGAAAAATTGGAACAGAAATTAGGTGGACTATACCTTTCTAGTTTCCTTCTTTCTCTCACTGATCTCCTCAACACTGGGGTATGAGATTCTTCTTCTTCTTCTGCTTCATATTCTTCAGATGATTCAAATTTTGCATCATCCAACTCCAACTCTATTTTCTCAGGTTCTTTTGGCCTTTGCAGGAATTCATGTTTGGAAACATCTTTAACCTCTCTGAAAACAACATCTCGACTGTAAACAATCTTCTTGGTTTCTAGGTTCCAATGCTTATAACCTTTCACACCATCTTTATAACCAATAAAGATACACTTTTCATCCTTTTTATCCAGCTTACTCCTATTTTCCTTTGGAACATTTACATAAGAATCACAACCAAACACTCTAAGATGTTGAAGAGAGGGTTTCTTTCGAGTCCATACCTCATGTGGTGTTTTATCATCCAACCCTTATGAAGGTGATCGATTGACTAGGTAACATGTTGTACCCACTTCTTCTGCCCATAATTCTTGTTCTAACTCGACACTACTAAGAATGCTCCTTGATTTTTCCATCAGTGTCCTCTTCATCTGTTCTGCAACTCCATTATGTTGAGGAGTGTATGGAGTATTATTCTACCTTTCTATACCACACTTCTTACATAATTCTTCGAACTCATTTCCGTAGAATTCTCCACCATTATCTGTTCTCAATACCTTTATTTTCTTCTCTGTCTAATTTTCTACCAGAGCCTTAAACTCTTTAAATTTATCAAATACCTCAGATTTATTTCTAAGAAAATAAATCCATGTGTTCCTTGAGAAATCATCTATGAATGAAACATAATACACAGATTTACCTAGCGATGGAACAAGAACAAGTCCAAACACATCACTGTGTATCAACTCTAAGATCCCCTTTTCTCTTGTAGCACTACATGGGAATCTTACTCGATTATGTTTACCATATATGAAATGTTCACAGAAATCAAAATCCAGAGTGCAATTAGACATACCTCCAACCATACCTTTACCGTGTAGTGTTCAAAGGCCCTTTTCTCCAATATGCCTCAGTCTTTGATACCACAACATGGTCTTCTTTTCTAGGACAATATTGGTCTTGTCTCCTTCATTTCTCTGCTTAGGGACAAAATAACTGTTACGCCCATTAGTATAAGTGATTCCCAAAAACTTGTATAGATTTCCACACCAAACTGCCCTCATCAACACCATTTCTTCTCGTACCATCTTGCAAGTTCCCTTTCCAAATACAATATCCACTCCTGCATCATCCAACTTGCTTACAGATATTAGGCTCCTAGCTAGTTTTGGAATGTGTAGAACCCCAGGGAGATTTATGATCCTTCCATATTTTAGCAGCAACTTAACCCTTCCACATCCCATTATTTTGGTTGTCGAGTCATCTCCTAGGAATACATCACCACCATCATATTTTTCATATTCAAAGAACCACGCCCTGTGAGGGGTCATGTGGTATGACGCACCTGAGTCGATCAACCATACATCATGGTATGTATGTGTACCTATAGATGCCAAGTAAACATCACCTCCTTTTTAAGTGGAGGTTTTCTCCTTTGTGGAAGAGGTACTATCAGATCCCTTTGGTTTATCAACCTTCTTAGACTTGCAACCTTTTTTATAATGCCTTGTTTGATCACACTTCCAACATTTTCTCAAAGATTTTCCTGGAGACTTAGATCTACCTATAGATTTAGATCTCCCCCCTAAAGACTTACTAGGATTCCTATCTTGTGAATGAGCTCTTAAAGATAAAGCATCTGTGCTATGACCATCCATGCTTTTTCGCCTCATCTCTTTAGATAACAAGGATGCAACTACATCCTCATAATTCAATGTATATTGAGTGGTACTACCAATTTCTACAATGAGATTATACCAAGATTCTGAAAAAGAACATAACAAAGTAATACACTTATCTTCTTCTGCAATCATAATATTAACAAAGACAAGTTGAATTACCAGAGTATTAAAGGCAATTAAATGTTCTGTCACAGAATCTCCATCTTCCATCTTAATATGATACAACTTCTTTCGAAGAAACAACTTGTTTACCAGGGACTTTGATTGATACAAATTCCCTAACTTATCCCATAGTTCCTTGGCTGTAGATTCTCCTGAGACATTCAACAACATCGAATCTGCCAGGCAGAGCCGAATAGTACTCCTTTCTCTTCTGTCCAACTTCTCCCAATATTCCTTTGACATACCAATAGGTGGTGTACTAGTAGGTTGTGTACCAGCCGTCTGTGTGCCAGTAGGAAACATACCAGTAGGATGTGTACCAAGATCCACAATGATCCATTGTTCTTTGTCCATAATAAGGTCCTCCATATTGAGCTTCTATAAGAGCTCACCATTCCTCTTTCTACAATCAAATAACCACTGCAAAAGCTCCCACTAAATCCAGGTTTATCATAGACCCAAGATAAACTTGATCTATCAAGACCGAGCCAAGCCCTCAGCAACAAAGGCATCCCTATGAAGCAAAAAATGTAGTCTAATACCACATGCAAGTTTTAAACCTGTGAAGTAAAGAAATGCATATAGATTCTTAATCAAAACATAATTTAATCAATGGATCATACACATAGTACACAAAGATTTATACTAAAAACCCTCAACCGGGGAAAACCTCTCTTATATTCATTATATAGAATATCACCATTCACCATAAAATATATACAATGTTTTTAGATATTTCGTAGATACCAAAACCCTAATCCCTTAATCCGGGATTAATTTAGAAAACAACTAAAAATAGCAAAATCCACTAAAAATAGAAAACATCCGCTAAAAATAGCAAAAACTAGAGGGATCGTCAGACGCAGTTGTCGAATCTGACATGCCCACACACACACATGAAAATAATATAACACATACCCAACACAATTTTCATTTAGTTTGTTCTTGAAGATCCACTTGGTTCCTATCACATTCTTGTCCTTGGGTCTTGGAACTAGTTCCCAAGTCTAGTTTTTCTCTATTTGGTCTAGTTCTTCATTCATTGCTTCTATCCAATATTTACTTTTGATAGCTTATTTAAATGACTTAGGTTCTATTAAGGATGAAATTCCTTCTTGTTTCCACTCCTGCACTTTTATCTCCAATAATCTGACTTTCTGGATGATTCTTTTGAACTCTTTTTTATGGAGCTCTTGGAAAGGGCATTTCTTCATTGTCTTCTTCATCAATATGTGGTTCATTTTCCTATGTTTCATTATTATCTTATTCTTTCTAAGATTATTTTTGGCCCTTGGTTATGGAAGTATGTGAAGAATCAAGGAAGAAAAGGGAGAATGCGAACTTCACAGAAGACACAGTGACTGTTATTGGGTTGAAGTGAACAAAAGAGAAGAAAAAATGGAGTGAAGCCCAAGAAAGAAATTCGTTGGACGAGGAGACCGGGGATGATAGATAAGAAAGGAAGAAGGATCGTGAACATTTCATCAAGAGGAAAAATCCACCATTGGATTATTTGGAGCACTACGTGAGAAGAAAGGAAAGACAGGTTGGCGAAGCCCTAAAAATATGGGTCAAGTTGACCTAGGGTTTTAGACACCTAGGGTTTTGGTATCTAGGGTTTTGGACACCTAGGTTTTGGCCTAAGGATATCGATGAGCTATTGTAATGTATAAATAAAGGTCTAAAGGACTTGGGTTGGGTTGGTATGATATTGCTATTGTTCTAGTTATATTGTTGATGTGAGTGAGTATTGTATCGAGAGAGAGAAGTGCTGAGAGTGAGAGCCTTCTGGTATTGTAAGATCTTCAGTTGGGTGCACAGGGAAGGGAGAGGAAGAGAGGAGAAAAAATAAGATCTTTTAGCCTAGGGATACATCCACATAACTGTACTATAATATATTAAGGTAAAGCATACAATTCTTGTTTGCACTCTTGGCTAGCAGATCTTCTTTCTTCTCCTCCCTTCCTCTCCCTTCCCTGCGCACCCAGCTGCAGGGTTGATCTTCGCACCCAAATGAATATATTACAATACCAGAAGGCTCTCACTCTCAACACTTCTCTCTCGATAAAATACTCACTCACATAAAAAATATAACTATATCAATAGCAATATCGTACCAACCCAAAGTGCCAACCCAACCCAGGTCCTTTAGACCTTTATTTATACATTACAATAACTCACTGATAGCCTTAGGCCAAAACCTAGGTGTCCAAAACCCTAGATACCAAAACCCTAGGTGTCTAAAACCATAGGTGTCTAAAACCCTAGGTCAACTTGACCCATATTTTCAGGGCTTTGCCAACCTATCTTTCCTTTCTTCTTGCACGGTGCTCCAAATCATCCAACGGTGGATTTTTCTTCTTGTTGACATGTCCACGATCCTTCTTCCTTGCTTCCATAGAACTGTGCTATAATATATTAAGGTAAAGCATACAGTTCTTGTTTGCACTCTTGGCTAGTATATATTATTTCTTCTCCTCTCTTCCTCTCCCTTCCCTGCGCACCCAGCTACAGGGTTGATCTTCGCACCCAACTGAATATATTACAATACCATAAGGCTCTCACTCTCAACACTTCTCTCTCTTGATACAATACTCACTCACATCAACAATATAACTAGATCAATATCAATATTGTAGCAACCCAAAGTACCAACCTGAACCAGGTCCTTTAGACCTTTATTTATACATTACAATAGCTCACCGACAGCCTTAGGATGAAACCTAGGTGTCCAAAACCCTAGATACCAAAACCCTAGGTCAACTTGACCCATATTTTCAAGGCTTCGCCAACCTATATTTCCTTTCTTCTCCCATAGTGCTCCAAAGCATCAACGACGGATTTTTCCACTTGCTGACATGTACACGATCCTTCTTCCTTGCTTATATGTCATCCCCAGTATCCTTGTCAAACGACTTTATTTCTCGGGCTTCGCTCCATCTTTTCTTCTCTTTTTTTCACTTTGACCCAATAAAAATCACTGTGTCTTCCACGAAGTTCACATTCTTCCTTTTCTTCCTTGATTCTTCACATACTTCCATAACCAAGGGCCAAAAATTCTACATCATCATCTTCTTGTTGATATTTTACATCATCATATTTTTGTTGAGATTTTTTATCAATGTCTTGGGTTATGCTCTTTTTTAGATCATCTATCTTTACATTGGAACTTTCCAATATATTTAGTAGTCTAAGATTATAACATCTGTATTCTTTCTTATTATATTAATATCCTAAGAAATTCCTTCATCAGATCTTGTATCAAACTTTCCTGGGTTATCTTCATCATTCTTTATGTAACATTTACTTCCAAAAGTTCTAAAGTGTTTTATATATGTTGGCCCTCCAAACCATAGTTCATAAGGGGTTTTGTCATGGTTGGGTCTCAACTAATCTCTATTAAGTATGTGGACTATGTGTAGATTGCATCTCTCCAGAATTTGTCTGGAAACTTGGCTTCATTTAGCATGGTTCTTGCAGCTTCTTTAATTCTTCTATTTTTCCTTTCTATCACTCCATTCTGTTGAGGAGTCCTGGGAGATGAAAAATATCTTTTGATACCATGATTTTCACAGAATTGAATGAACCCTTTAGAGGTGAATTCTCCTCCATTTTTTATCTCAAGCATTTAATTTTGAGATATTTTTCATTTTCCACAAGGGCTTTGTATATTTTAAACTTCTCAAAGGCTTCTAATTTTTATTTTAGAAAGAACACCCAAGTCAATCTTGTGTAATCATCAACAATCAACATAAATTAATGTTCACCATAAGTACTTTTGGTTCTGGTTGGTCTGCATAGATCTTCGTGAATAAGCTCTAATGGTTTTATTGTGGAATTCTCTTTTGTTTTGAACCTAACTCTTGTTTTCTTTCCTATTTCACAATGTTTACAAATAGAATCTGAACGCTTAACCACTTTTGGCAGGTTCCTAAATGCCTTTTTATCATTGTCTTTGATCAAGTTTTCAAATCTTAAATGTCCCAACCTTCTATGCCATAGCCAAATTTCATCTACTTGGATTAAACAAAATTTTTCTTCTTCATCTATATTAAGGATGTACACATTGCTAGATGTTCTCCATGCAATTGCCACTAGCTTTCAAGTGTCCTTTTTTCTGATCTCACATTTATGAGAATCAAAAGTAAGTATGTGACTCCGATCACATGTTTGACTTACACTTAGGAGATTAGGTTTGAGATTTTCTACCATAAGTACATCTTCTGCTTTGGTTTTATTATTTCCTAAACTAATAGTGCCTTTTCCCAGTATCTTGGTTGACATGTTATCTCCAAAAGTTACTTTTCCTTTTCATTTCTTGTTTAACTTGAGAAATTTACTTTGATCTCCAGTCATGTGTTTGGAACATCCACTATATATATACCACTAACATCCTTGATTTCTTGCATATAAGGCTACATTGTACTCTGCTTTATTTTTCTTCCATACTTTTTTATTATTGGGAATATTTTTCCTTTTATCATATTTTGGAAATCTACATTCACTAGCTTTATGACCATAGTTGTTTCATTTGTAATATTCAACATTGTATTCTTGTAAGATAAATAAGGAGTTATAGTTTCTTCTTTTTGAACTATCCTTATTATTTCCATATCTTTTAACATTCCTTGGATTGAACTCTCTATAATCTTTACAGTGTATTTCTTTATGTCCAAAATTTTTGCAGGAATAACAATAACCTAGGAAGATATATTGATTTATGTTGGAGGGATTCCTTATGATGATTCTATTTTTTTGTTATCTTTTTCATTAGTAGAGGGTGCATATTTCTGTTTATTTGGGATAGTTTCAAATGGATTTTTTCTTGTTTTGTTTTCTTTTCTATTTATGGGTTTCTTATGAACATATGCATAACTGATTTTTTCATTTTCTTGTTTTGTAGAGTGATCATATTCTAGTCTTGTCCTATCATTTGATGATATCTAACTGCTAAGAATGTTATTCAATATTTTTGAGTTGTTTTCAAATTTAAACTTAATATCTTCTTTTTCTAGTTTCCCTTTTAGTTGAACTATTTCATTCTTCAATAACTTACACATTTGTTGTTTTTCACTGAGTTCTTTATTCAATATTTCTTATTTTCTTTGGGTCTCTTGGAGTTGAGTTTTTAATTTAATAATCAACTGTTTCGACTCACTGATTTTTTTGGAAACTTCCTTCTCTCTTGATTTAGTAGCTTCTTCAATCTCTATAAGCTCTTCCCTTAGCAACATGTTTTGTTTCTTAGTTTTTCTCAGCTCTTCAATTACACAAAGGAATTCTTCTTTGAAATTCACTTCTTCTTCATCTTCTGAATGACTATCATCTTGGGTTTTTATTCCCATAAATATAATCTATGGCTCATCTTCTTCATTTTCCTCTGATGAACTATTGTCTTCTTGGGTAAAGAATGTTTTCTTTTTCTTGTAGAACTTATTTTTATCATTATTTTTTCTTTTCTTTTGATATTTGAAGGTTCTTTCATCATCACTTTCCTCTTTCTTAGGATGGGGAAGTTTATTGGCAAGGTGTCCAATTTTTCCACAGTTGAAATATATTAGAGGAATCTTTCCTTTATATTTCCCAGTGCCTTTGAGTTTCTTTATGAAGTTGGAATTTTCTTCATCAGATATATTTGATAACTCGTCATTGGTATTTTTCTCCCGTCCCATCTTTGTTTTAGATGCTTTAAAGGTTGTTTCTCTTTTTGATGGTTTTTCATTCCTCGTTCTCATTTCATATGCTGTAAAAACTCTGTGAAGATGATCAATTGTGAGATTTTCAAGTTTTGGCCTATCTTCAATTGTAGAAATATTGGCATCATATCTCATAGGTAATGAAATTAGTATCTTTTTCATAATAGGTTTATCTATAAGTTCTTCTCATGCTTCTTTGATTGAATTAATCACTTCATCTACCCTATGAAAGTATTCAACAATGTTCCCTTCTTCTTTCATTTTCATATTTTCAAACTGAGTTCTTGTTGAAAATACTAGAACAACTGAGAGGGGGGGGGGGGTGAATCAGTTGTTCATAAGCTTAAACAATTTTATGCCTTTCAACTTATTATTAAGATTTCTTCATGTGTCATCAACCAATCATACAACATATGGACGGTAAGAGTAAAGATCATCAGTCACACATAAAATACACACAGAGACACATTTTCACGAGGAAACCCATAAAGGGAGAAAACCTCTTCTTCTTCGAAATGATAGGCAGTATTTTTCT